>JBAKBP010007048.1:0-103864 GCA_037953745.1 Lithodes maja | reverse complement strand
GTCGGAGAGGGTTAAGTAGCTTGACATATCAGTTGAGAAGGATGCGCCGCTTTTGGACACGGCATAACGACATCAGACTGACGGGCAGTGCAGTGTTGATAGACCAAGTTTATTCTTTTATTTTTTATTTTTACCATATATATTTTATAGTTTTTTCAGTAGTGGCATCCACAATCATACAAGGACGAGTCTGTGAGTGTTTTGACCGTTCCATCACGATGATATGGTTAATCTCTATGTTTGAGCTCCTAGGCAAGACATTTGAAATGGCGTGCCATAGGTTTAAAGAGAGGCCATAACTTTGTTAAGGCAGTTCGTCAATGATTCCAGGGCCACTACTAAATATTAGGTTTTCATTCTTCCCTTCGGGACCCAAACCTATAATTTAGCAGAAATTAAATGACTTATGTTTATCATATTACAACCTGAAATTTAATGCACTACAGCTGTAATTCTGCTAACTGTCAGTCTCTACGGCTCCAACATTGATATAGCCCGAAAGTTGAATGTGGTCAATTGTAAACCAGCTCTAAGATAATAGATAGTATCTGTACATGTGCAAGTCAATGTTGTTAGGAAATGTATCACTAGGAACATTAATTTTAACTTATGTATTTATATTAATTTTATTTTCTAATGCATCAGTTACATAATTTCATATACCTATAGCAAAACATCTGTAGTTATTTAAATACCAATATTATTTAATAACATTATATATGTTTGAAAACCAATAATCAAAATACAGCATTGTTACACCACAATATTTTTTGGTGGAGCACGATCAAATGTTTTTTTTTCTATTTTTTTTTGTATGTGAGTGAAGGAGACAAAAGGCAGAACTGCCTGTAGCGAGTGCCTCCCCCATAGTTGAAAGAGTGACAGGGCCAAAATCAAGGGACGTTCGAGCCAAAATGTGTATGACTTTGTTGATTCATTGGTTCATGATGGTGGTGGTGTTGGTGTTGGTGCATGGTTGTGTTGATCCATGGCGGTGGTGGTGGTGGTTCTCTACTTACTACCCCTGGTTTCCATTTTTCCCTTTTTTCCCATATTGTCCTCTGTTTCCTTTATTTCCTGTCATCCCTGTCATCCCTTTAGGCCCTGTAGGTCCTATGTTTCCTTTAGGTCCTGTAGGTCCTACATCTCCTTTAGGTCCTGTAGGTCCTACATCTCCTTTAGTTCCTGTAGGTCCTTCTAACCCTGTAGGCCCATCAGCTCCTTTAAGTCCTACTGCACCATTAGTTCCGTCAGATCCATCAGCTCCTGGAGGTCCTGGAGATCCTACTGCACCATTAGTTCCGTTAGGGCACTCAGCTCCTTTAGGTCCTACTGCACCATCAGTTCCGTTAGATCCATCAGCTCCTTTAGGCCCTACAGGTCCTACTCCACCATTAGTTCCGTTAGCTCCATCACATCCTTTAGGTCCTACTGCACCATTAGTTCCGTTAGATCCATCAGCTCCTCTAGGCCCTACAGGTCCTACATCTCCTTTAAGTCCTACTGCACCATTAGTTCCGTTAGATCCATCAGCTCCTTTAGGTCCTACTGCACCATTAGTTCCGTTAGTTCCATCAGCTCCTTTAGGCCCTACATGTCCTACATCTCCTTTAGGTCCTACTGCACCATTAGTTCCGTTAGTTCCATCAGCTCCTTTAGGCCCTACAGGTCCTACTGCACCATTAGTTCCGTTACATCCATCACCTCCTTTAGGTCCTACTGTACCATTAGATCCGTTAGATCCATCAGCTCCCTTAGTTCCTACTGCACCATTAGTTCCGTTAGATCCACTAGCTCCTTGAGGCCCTACAAGTCCTACTGCACCATTAGTTCCGTTACATCCATCAGCTCCTTTAGGTCCTACTGCACCATTAGTTCCGTTAGATCCATCAGCTCCTTTAGGCCCTACAAGTCCTACATCTCCTTTAGGTCCTACTGCACCATTAGTTCCGTTAGATCCATCAGCTCCTGTAGGCCCTACAGGTCCTACTGCACCATTAGTTCCGTTAGATCCATCAGCTCCTTTAGGGCCTACTGCACCATTAGTTCCGTTAGATCCATCAGCTCCCTTAGGTCCTACTGCACCATTACTTCCGTTAGATCCACTAGCTCCTTGAGGCCCTACAGGTCCTACTGCACCATTAGTTCCGTTAGATCCATCAGCTCCTTTAGGTCCTACTGCACCATTAGTTCCGTTAGATCCATCAGTTCCTTTAGGCCCTACAGGTCCTACATCTCCTTTAGGTCCTACTGCACCATTAGTTCCGTTAGATCCATCATCTCCTTTAGGTCCTACTGCACCATTATTTCCGGTAGATCCATCAGCTCCTTTAGGTCCTACTGCAGCATCAGTTCCGTTAGATCCATCAGCTCCTTTAGGTCCAGGGGGTCCAGCATCACAGGAACAAGGGCATACGCTATCGGGTAATTGACACTTGTTGACCTCCTCATAGATAGCCCTGTTCAAACCTAAGAGCAAGATATTTGTTTTGGTTAGTAGGGGACACAGATACCTATGAAATTATAGATTAATCATTTAATGCAATTGTCTCAAGGATAACTTTTTCTTAATTTTGTAAATATTGTTTTGACCTGCGAATAATATCTTAATCAATGAACATTAGTAATAATGCCATTGATATTATCATAGCTCTGCCAATCATAAATTATTGTGAATTTTATAATAAAAGTTTTCTCAATTTTCCCTCGCGCATAAGTTCCAATTTAATTTGACAAGATTGGCCATCATGTCAGTATACTCACTCTTTCTATAAGCAAGGATGATATTTCGGACACCTCGTCATATTGAAACCTTTCAGTATGATGATGCGTAATTCATTGCAATCATGCTAACATCTAACTTATTAGGTTGTCTTAACCCAGCAGCTGCGGGAAGATTCGTAAGAGGTCCTACTGGGTGGCTGCGGGAAGACTCTTAAGATCCTAGTCCTAAAAAAAACATTTAAAACACCCCAGTGGCACTCAAAAATATCAATTTGTGTTTAGGTGAGATAATTTCCCTCCATTACTTGCTACCACTCCTACACATGTGTCCAAACCCGCCCTTTCCCCCTCCTCCTTAATTATCAGGTATTTTCTCTATTATTCCCGATATTTATCGAGTATTTTCGTGGGAGGACGGGTGGGAGAGAGGAAGGAGGGTGGAGGAGTGTAACTCCGACCCTCCAAGCCAGTCTGAAAGCTTCCCTGGTCTCTCAGTCCCACGCGACACATGAGAGAGTGAGGGTGTTAGTCTCTCACTGCTCAAGGCCAGATTACGACCGCGGGGCTAAATTATAAAATTTTCACCAGCCAATTGGTGTTACCACTTGTTTTAATGCTTTCCCATGTTCATATGTTCATATTAAAAGTAAAATAGGCGCATATGGATAAGTATTAATTATATATATGGTAATTTAACGATTTTAGTGAGGAATGAATCAAAATACCTTCGCACCGCGGGCACATTCAAATACCATAGCTGTGCAGCTAAGAGGTTAAGGGGGGTCACCGGCTTTTTTTATCTTTTTCTCCTTTTCTCTCTTTCCCTGGCTTGTATCCATTCGGCCACGTTCAGCCAACTGTTTTAAGATGTTTATCCCCATCCAGGTGTAGATTTCTCCCTGGTGAGCAATAGCGAGTTAGCATTGTATGGAAAAATCCGGCTGCGCCGGAGTAATTTTTCTATTGAAAAATGTACAAATTTAGCTTGCTATCAAAACAAAAATATATATATGCTGGCTCGCTACTGCTCGCCAAGAAAATATTGACACCTGGATGGGGGTAAACGTCTTTAAAAAGTAGGCTGAATAGGGCCGAATGGATACAAGCCAAAGAGAGAGGGAGAGTGAAATAATGGAAAAGCTTCTCACCACGCCTGTGCCGCCACTAGGCAGAGATCGAGTGGCGAAACGAATCGGGAACGAAAGGACTAACCACCGCCGACCAAACGGGACTTCCACCATCACCACCACCACCTTCTCACGCATGCGCAGGTGGTAAGAAATCCGGCGGCTTACATGGCCTTCCCACCACCACCACCACTGAAGGTCATCCAGCACGATAGCCAACTGTATCTTTCGAAAAAGTTGAAATAAAAGTTGCCGACCTCAAGTTAACACGTCCGCCTGAATCCTCCAACACCAGGAAAGGACCTATTCATCATCATAAACAATTCCGAAGTCCAGAGAAATAAGCGAAGTAAACAGGACAGACGAAATTCACCACCACCATATCCACCCGCTAGAACGCATCCAAAAAGGGGGACCCTCCAGCATCAAAGAATACGACTCAAGGGCAGACAATTTTATACCCCCGCAAGGCCGAGAAAATCATGTGATCAGTTTCTCGCCGATTACACATCTCCTGCAACATCCCAAATCTACAAACTTGCAACCACTGTTCGCTCCATCTACTTCCAGCCTACAAATTACAAAAGCAGCCCAAGAACAAACCAGAAGGCCAAATATAAATGACCAAAGCCCCGAGCAACAAATATTCACCTTCTTCTTTCTTCTTCTTCCAGCATCGCATTTTTGAGGATAATAAATTTAGTAATTACATGTCTTGCAAACAATGCACACCTCCATCACCAAGCCCATGTAAACCACGCAATTCCAAGACAACATAAAAGTAACTCAAGCAACATGCAAGGCCAGCAAGCCTATTTGCTATTTCCTATTGTCTTTGCCCACCACACCTCAAAGCCAAAGGGAAATAACCACCACGGACATCCTGTGGCCAGGTGTCTTTCCACCACCCAACCACACCACCGCCTTGGCACAGAGAAAGGGGAATATTACTACCAACAATTTTCATATCGGTACTCAATGGGAAAGCTGTTTCTTGCGATCAATGGACGAAAGACAGTTAGTAAATTGAGGACTCAGTAGGAAGAATTGTTCTTGCGATCAATGGACGGAAGACAGTTGGAATACTGAAGTTACCCAGTTTAAATTGTTTGAAGTGGGTATCAACAAGGCTGGTTATTAGACTCTTCAATAGAAGCTAACTAATATCCTTCCTTACCCCACCCGGCGCTATTGTGGATAAAGCACGCTACCAATGGGATAGTAGCTTTATCCGGGATAGACCAAACGCAAAATAAACTCATCACCCCTCAGTTCTGAAAGACTCTTACAATGGCCAGAGCAGTTAAGAGTAGTTGCCTTAAAAACAACTATCTTACGTTAGCTCGATAAGGTGGACACATACAATGGTATACTTGTACACTTTATTCAAGGCTGAACCTCAAGACTCTGAAAGTTCTGCATCAAAGTTCTTATAAAGACCAGAGTAGTCAGTGAGTTCTCTCCTGCGTTAACTCGATTCTATTTACCTATGCAATGGCTAGGTAGGTAGTATTCAAGGTCCCAATCCAAGAGCTCGAGTAAAACTGTGCTAACCCAGTCACGTCAGGACAACCCCCATGGCCAACGCATCTACCGAAAATTGGATTACTTATTCTATAAATCTAAAGTTAAATTATTAGACCGTTATAATACACAGGAGAAATAACTGTGAGGAGGATCTATACTTAGTGTATTTACGGAGAAGGAGTATAAAAGAATCAACAGTGGAAATTGCCTAAATATATATATATAAAAAGTAGTATTCTCAAGTAAGTGGATACTACGAGCTTATGCAAAAAGCGAGAGAAAGAAAGTACTAGTGAAGCCCAAATAAATCAGGGAAGTACTGATAATATTTCTGGCAAATACAATTAAGTTAACCTATGCGTAAGCACCATAGCGAATTAACTCAGAAAAATATTTACGCTCAGCTTCCATCCCAGAATAACCTTACGCATATCATAACCAAAAGTTTGTATATATAATCACCACATAGCCTATTTAAAAGCACAAGTGAAAATTGAAAGGAGTGCTATCCTTTCTCTGAAATAAATACAGGACAAGACAGTGTAATTCTTTGATTAGAAGGCGGTCCACAATACTCATCTAGATATTGCATAGAATAACCCAGTCTTACGAGTCAGACGTAGTGGAGCCTCGTTCGTGCATCTGTTATTGTTGTTCTTGACCATTTATTCAAGCCTTACATACGCGATATTCTTGTGCTAATAAAGAGGATATGAATGCACGTATTGTTATAATTATCACCTATTACTTTCTGTGTCTGTGGTAAAACTATTTAGACTTCTTCAGTTAGGAAGAATCCACTTATTCAAACCAATCAACCCCAGTAAAAAACCTGGCATAACAGAGAAAGAGAAAAAAAGCAAGGTGGGCTCCCTTAAGCTTTCGTAGATAAGGATTAAAGGTGGTATTTGTATTATCTAAAAGACTTTCTGAAGTTTTCCCAAACTAAATAGAAATGTCTGACATAATCAAAAGTAAAATCGTAAATATAGTCCATGTAGTGGATGGAGTATACATGTTGGTCTTCGTTAGCTAAGTGTTTGTGTTTATCCAGAGCAATATATCTAAGAGAATAAGTATAGTATGCCATTCTGCAACTATCTACGAGAAGATGGCGGGAGGACTGAAGGAGGTGAGCATAGCTCTCTCCCTATTTACCATCCTTCTCAACATCCAGAGGGGCTGTGCCGATATACAGGTACAGAGGGGACCGGTAGTGTACCAGGTCAACACTAAACAAGTATTTAGGGACCTCGTCATACAGAAATCACACACAAATGACATTTCTGTCACCATTCCTGCCTGGGCAGCTTCATACATCGCTAACATCAGCTAACATTCTGGCACAACCTTGCTACAGCACCTGTTGTGCTACACTCTAATAAGCTGTGGAGACATAGAGACCAACCTGCTGGCCTCAGCTCAACATTGAAGAAACCTCACTACGAAACAAGTAAGACAGACACCGACATTTCAAGTCCCTAGCAGAAAAATTCATTACAACAAGCTGACACCCAAACCTCCCCTCACCTCACACACACAACCCAGGCCGTCGGGCAGCCACCGCTACAGTGCCACCCCTCTACCAACACAACACTACCCTCAACTGTACCATCACTACCACAGATATCGGCGACCCAAGTAGCTCAACATGCTACCATAACAACTAAAAAATCAGGAAGCACTCGCAACAACATCAACAGTGAAGTAGCAGCAATGACCAAGGACAACAACAGCATCCAACAACAACCGTACCGCCGTGGGGAGGTACAGGTAGGGGTTGGGGTGGGCCAAGGAGTAGGACAAGGCGCAACCTGTCCCCCGCCCTCGCTCACGCACTTCCGCCGCTCAGTTGATTGGCCTGGGCCACACCACAACTCCAGACGTACGATAAAATATAAAAATAAATTATATATAGTCTGTGATATTGGTTTCAACAAAAAGAGTACAATTTCACAATGCAGTAGTTGTAATGAAACATCGATGTACTTACGTTACTATTAGAAACGAAGTGGAATGCGATACATGTGGGAAATCAGCTAAAAAAGGTCCTATGAACATTTGTGATATATGTGAATCACTCATAATACGACGACAAAGGATCCTAAACTGTGTTAAGTGTAAAACTGTAGCTCACATGAAGTGCATCTCTAAGAAGACTAAAATACCCAAGAAAAGGAAAGACACCGTAGTCAAGAAAAGGAAAGATACCCCGAAAAACAGCAAAGAAGAGAATGAGCAACAAAGAAAACGTCGCCCCAGCTTGCAAGGGAGAACCGAGGAAGAACAACCCAAAACACTAGAAAAGCATGAATCCAAGAAGTTAACTTCAGAGAGAGAAGAGACACCAGGGCGCGCCCCAGAAAACCGCACCTGCAGCAATAACGAGGAAATCACTAGTCACCACTATCATGAACCCTTCAACACCAGGGAAGTTGATTCCACAAATATCTACAACACAGACACCGACCCGGACGAGAAGGATATTATTCAGCCAGAAATATTAGAGGAAACTCTATCTATGTCTGTATACCATATTACCATGTCCTTAACTTTAGCCACATTATGTTCTTTAGTTTAGTTAGGAGGAGAATTAAGTCCCTCGAATAATAAAGATGATCAAGATATAATACAGCGTATTATCTATTTTTATGTAATATATTCATGTTGATGAAGAACCATTGTCTATGATTTTAAAGTGTCATATGTTCATGTCGTTGAAGACCTATTGTCTTCACAATAATAATCTAATTTGTTTAACATTCTATTTCTTTAATACCATTGTGTTTCATACGAATACCAACATGATACTATAATACTGCCACCATATAATTATGCAAAACCAATATTACCTAGAATAGATAAAGCACTTCTTTTATTTTCTTCCACAACATATATTCACATGTCTTTCCATTACCACACTATCTTCCTAGTAAACAGAACACATCATCTCATTTCAGGCATATCTACCAACTCCACTCAGTTTCCCTTCCTCCTTATTCTCCATTGCACATTTCTCCCTTCAACCTAACGTATGTCAACAAACACTCCCCAGTGGTACCAACACGCACTAGCCGAGGATACCAACCCCTCGGAATACGGCTTGCGTAGAGATACTCTCACGTAGTATCGAGAACTATCTCATGATTTTTACCAAGATATTAGAATAGCCGATCATTAATATAATTCTGTAGATTCATTCTAAAACTTGATCAAAATTCTTTCAAATATTGAATACCACGATGCGCATACAGACCTTCACTTTTTCTTTTGTTATTCTCGTCCCGGGATCCCCACCTTAAGTTTAAAGGCTCGAAAACCTTAACCACAAACAAAAAGTGATATTATCCCGAGAACCTCCTAACCCTGTTCTTATCTAAGACACGGAAAATTATCCTTTACTCAAACTCTTTCCTTAGAAAATATTAGCCATATATAATACCCCCTTATCATTGAAATTTGTATGAGGTAAAGTAGAAGTGACCTCCCACTAGAGCAAGAAGGACTCTCTGACCCCACAGAGAGTATGCACCTGCGCCCTTGCTACCCTCAAAGGGTGAACGGGTACCACTCAGTAATCGTCAACACTATGTCAGGAAAATCTGAGCGGAGTAAGCATTATTGATGCTTTCTTAAAACTGTCATGCCGATTAAGAAATCTCAAGATTAATTTCACCCTCCTCAGTTAAGTTATTACTGGCATGCCGAATATCTATTTGTCTGAGGAATAAAATATCCTATTAAGGGATCGTTGTTGACTGTGTGGCATACCAACAGTGAACAGCGAGGCCTCTAATAGGCTGTACCTTCAGTGGTAAAAGTTGAAGTAGCTAGGCCTGCCTACGCTTCAATCTTTTTCTCACTCTAGATACGGTAACTGTATCCTAGTAACAGGATCTATGTTATTGTGTGGCATGCCGACAATAGACATATAAACTTTTGCTAGAGTACGTGTCCTATTGAAAGGATGTTTGTTATTACTGGCATGCCAGTAACTAACATAAAAGCCTTTAATAGGTTTGACTCTTAATAGTAAAGAGTTGGAGGAATCAGGACTGCCTTACTTCCAAATCTTCTATTATTTAAAGTTAACACACCCAAGTATCCTAGTCCCAGGATCTGTGTGGTTGAATGGCCTGCCGACAATCAACATAGAAACTTTGTCCTAGGTACTGTGTCCTACTGAAAGAATCTTAGTTAGTACTGGCATGCCAGAGTAGTTAACATAGACGCCTTTTAATAGGTTCTACACTTAGTAGAAGAGAGTTGAAGGACTCCGGCATGCCTTACCTTCAATAATCTACTATTAAGAGTTAACACACTGACTCCTCGCAAGAGATCTGGGTAACCACGATCTACTGTGCGGGTAAGGGCTTGCAAGACACCCTCACGGGCATACTGCATAAAAGTCCTAGGTGTACTCAGTCTATTGGCATGCCACAGAACTAGTACAACTAAAAGGTTTAAAAGCCGCCCATGCACACCTTCTTTCAAGAGTCGTGGCCTGCCAGTCACTTGGAGAAATAAGGGCTTGCGAGATACCCTCACAGGCACTCTGCACAAAGTCCTAGGTGTACTCAAACTGTTGGCCTGCCACAGAACTAGTACAACTAAAAGGTTTCAACACCGCACTCCAACTTCTTCTAAGCGACCTGGCCTGCCAGTTACTTAGAAAAGTAAGGGCTTGGCGAGACACCTTCACAGACACTCTGCATATACAAGTCCTAGGTGAATTTTGTGTTATGACATGCCTGAAACTTTGCAACTGAAAGGTTTAAACACCGCCCCAGATTCCTTGAACCTCTTATAAGAGTCAGAGGCAGACAAGAAAGACACTTCCCCCGTCTTCTTGTGTTAGCCGGATGTAGTGTTATTCAGTCATGACTGATGCACTATATTAAAGACTTCACTCCAAGAGTACCTTAACGGAATTCCATCAACGTTTAATACAACGGTTAGGATAGACGTGTATTCATACCAAAGTTACAGGCTCAGAATACTCGCGTTAGTCCGATGTGGTGCCCAACTGTTTAATTATAGTTACGGAGCCACATTTTAAGACCTCAAGCCCATTAACCCATCTGTAAACTACTTCACACGACCGTGCACCCTAGACGGCCCACGGAAACTCAGGAGACTACCAGCAGCGACGGAATGCAGAGACTACAAAGCTCAACCTCGAAAAAGTGAATTAAGTAAATACCAAATGACGAGGTAAAAAGTGAATCAGTTTCCCTCGATCCTAAGATATTGAGAAATACCAGTGTGCATGGTATAAAGCAAAATAAGTTAGAGTTGCACATAACCGAAATTCTGCCAGAGTCCACATAGTCCAGAAAATAAATTAGAGTCCCTCAAGTTGCTTATTTGAGATAAATCATTAAAAGTGTTAAATAAATACGAGACCATAGAAATATGCTCGATATGGGAATGAACAAGTGTTAAACTACCAATTACTACACGACTCTCAAAGTTACCAGAAATATATAATAAAATCCAAATAAGCCAAAAATCCCTCACCATCGACTCTGTCATAATTCTCATTAAAGCAAAATAAGTTAGAGTCCACAAACACCTTACTTTGGGATAAATTCGTACAAGTGTTAATAACTCTAGTCTCTCCATACCGACTCGATTATATACAGGTATGTGTACCCGTGTTAACCTCAGTGAACATACGTATGAAATAACTCTAAGTGTATTAGAGATTAAAATACAAATAAGCCAAAAATCCCTCACCATCAACTTACCATAATTCTCATCAAGACAAAATAAGTTAAAGTCCACCATCTTCCGATTTTTAGATTTGAACTATCTACACCAGTGCGCAAGGTGATTCCTAGTGTATACCATCTAATTGTATTTAACCTTACTTAATCTCGTCCCTGAATTTTAATACTTAAGGTATAAAGGAACATTTAGTAACCAACAGAGATTCACCATACTTTCCAGGATATCTTTTCACAATATGGATACGAGTCTTTAAGCTACTGTTGACCGAATAGCAATTGAATGTATTAAATATAACTGAGCTCCATCTAGATCCGCGATCGTGAATAGAAGAATATTATTTGGTTGCATACCTATAATTCTCATGTTAAGCACATTCGTATTTCTATATATATATATATATATATATATATATATATATAGAACATAGGTTAAATAAACCGTCACATAACCTATATTTTGTGTTGTACATATCCTCTATTGTATTCTTTGCATGTAACTGTATGAGATCTGATATTCCAGTCTTGAAAGAACTCACCTTATTCCATTGTTAATCCTGAATTAAATCAGGGCATAACAAAGACCAACAGTGAAGAAAGTGAATGTTTATGCAATAAGTGTGCCTTGCTTTCATTACCGAATGTTAATGTAAATGAACCACTTGACACCATAAATGACACCACAGAATCCAGCCAGGACACAGTCCAAGATGAATATAAAGTGTTCACTAACAAAGGGCTCCATTTCATCCACATCAACGCCAGATCAATGTATCATAAACTGTCAGAAATAAAATTGTTAGCTGATAAGACCAAAGCTGCAATAATTGCAATTGCAGAAACCTGGCTGGATCCTACTATAAACGATGGTGCAATAACCATTCAAGGTTTTAATATGGTTCGAAATTATCGTAATAGCTATTATGAACCGGGGTTACCACATACAGATCTAAAACACTATGAGCATTACACCATCAAGACAGTTACTTCGGGTGTGAGTATCCTAGGTTCGAGTCCTTGGCGTGCCACATGTATTTGTTGATTTCATTAATTAAGTTTAGAAGTAAAGTTGGTTGGTGAAAAAATATGAAATCAGTACAGCACATGACCACGATTGATATCCATTTATAGAATACTAGATATTAAGCTAATCATGTACTGTACCCAGCTGCACTATAAGTAATGTAATATTTTTCTGTTCTCCTTTTTGGACAAATATTCCTACATTAAATTATGTACTTACAAAGGAGCCAAAGAGAAGGGCCATGTAGATGAT
This sequence comes from Lithodes maja, assembly GCA_037953745.1. Classification (NCBI taxonomy): domain Eukaryota; kingdom Metazoa; phylum Arthropoda; class Malacostraca; order Decapoda; family Lithodidae; genus Lithodes; species Lithodes maja. The sequence goes on along the minus strand of JBAKBP010007048.1, from coordinate 91,481 downwards.
ATAGGGAAGTAACCTTTCCCGAGTTCGTCAAGTCACTCCAAATATTGGTTATCTTTAGGCACTTATGGGCACCATCGGTGTTGCAACACAATTCTCTGAAACCACATTGGGCTGCACCAGTTTCACATTCGTTGATATCTGGAATATTTGAAATATACAATGCATAAGATTTTTTTTTTAGAAAGAGTTACAAGATTTTTAACTGAAATAATATGAATTTCACAATACATAAATAGATAATCTATTAACTTGGAATATTTTCAGTAACTTACTAGCCATTTTAAAATATTGAAGCCTATTTCATTACCAATGCAGGCTCCGGTGTGAACCACCTTGAAGCCTTGATTACAAACACAGTATTTCACGCCACAAATAAGTTCGCAATGCTGGTTGAATCCACAGGTCTTGGAACACACAGAAAGGATATTATATTGTATTGTTGAACTAACTCTTCCGTCACTGTCTTTCCTCTAGCATCTTCTCTCCTTGCTGGAAGTTTGCCCATCATTCAACCTGTCCCAAAGAAGGGTGACCGCTCTCAAGCCTCCAACTATCGTTCAATTCTAAAGTGTTTTAATCTGTTCTTCAATCAAATTTCTTAAGCACATGTCTTCCCATAATCATCTTTCGCCAGTATAGTTTCCTTGAGGAATGCTCTATTGGTGATCTTTCTTTACTTACTAACTCTTGGTTATCCTCCTCTCAGGACTTCGGTGAGACCATTTATATTGCGATAGACATATCAAAAGCCTTCGATGGGGTCTGGCACTAATCACTTATTTCCAAACTATCCTCCTTCGGCTTCTATCCCTATGTTTGTGCCTTTATCGCTAATGTCCTTTCTGGCCGTTCCATAGCTGCTGTTGTGATTGGCCATCGCTCACTTCCTCAACCTATCAACTCCGGTGTACCTCAGGTTCTGTCCTATCTCCAGCTCAATTTGTAATATACATTAATGATCTTCTCAACTGTACCTCTAGTCCTATCCACTCATATGCTGATGACTTTACTTTACATTATTAAGCTAGTTTTCTACAATGTCCCAACATTTAATCACTCCAACACTCACATGCTGAGACCATAGCACGCCTATCTTCTGATCTATCAACTATTCTCGATTGGAGCAGAGAAAATCATGTAACCTTCAATGCTTCCAAGACCAAATTTCTCTCTATCTACCCATCACAATCTTCCACACGACTATGCCTTACTCTTCAACAAGATATAAATCAAACTTTCGTCTGCTCTCATTATTCTTGGTGTCTCTTTATCTTCTGATCTTTCTTGGAAAGACCATATCACCACTCTTGCTAAAAACATCTCCCCATGAAGTTAGGTGTGCTCTGCCGTCTTTGTGGGTTCCTCATGGCTGCACAGCGTTTTGCTCTGTACAGGGGCACAGTGTGCCCACCCATATATCAAATACTTTTCGCGTGTGAGAACATTTTGTGCACAAAATTTGGCCAGATTTAGTGCGAAAAAGGTCCTTGGCAACACAACCAACACAAAGTTAATCAGGCCAATAAAATTGCATTTAAAATATTATTGTAGTTAATTTTAGTTTTCTATGTGAGTGAGGGAGACAAAAGGCAGAACTGTCCTGTAGCAAGTGCCTCCCCCATAGATGAAAGAGTGGCAGGGTCAAAATCAAGGGACGTTCGAGCCAAAATGCCTGGACACACGGAGTTTGAACCAATTTAAGTAAAAGGATGAGGGAAAGACTGATTCTGGGAGAGAGTTCCAGAGCTCAACTGTTGAATAGAAGAAAGACTACGAATAACATTGCACTCTTGGGTTGGAGAGTTACACAGAGTAGAGATGTGATTGCATTGCAAGACGGGTACCAAATACCCTACGCGGAGGAGGTGGTATACACTGGGAGAGCTCTGAAGAGCACTGATTATTGTAGTAGCGATAGAATAGCGAGAGAGAGGCAACATTGCGACGAAGAGAGAAAGTTTGCAAAGAGTTGGTGAGTGGGCGGGAATTAATGATACGAAAGGCTTTCCTTTCTACTTTGTCTAGAAGTGAGGTGTGAGAGAATCCTCCCCACACATGTGAACAATACTCAATACAAGGATGCACTGTGCACCTGTATAGAGCAAGACACTTTTTGCAGGGGTAAAGAACCCCTTGAGGCAGTTGAGCACACCCAGCTTCTGGGAGGCTGCCTTAGCAAGACTGTTAATATGGTCCTTCTAAGTGAGAGCAGAAGAAATAGAGACACCAAGAATATTGAAAGAAGATGAAGGATTGATTTTTGTATTGTTGAAAAATACGGGATAGTCCTTTGGGAGTTTCGGACGGGTAGATAGATGGAGAAATTGGGTTTTGGAAGCATTAAAGGTAAAAAGGTTTTCTCTGCCCCAATTGGAAATAGTAGTTAGATCAGAAGATAAGTATTCTATTGCTTCACTAGTTTGTCTTTGAGAGATTGCTGGCTGGGGCGTACCGGAAAACTAATTGAGTAGTGTAAGGTAGAGTCGTCTGCGTATGAATGGATGGGACTGGAGGTACAGTTGAGTAGATAATTTTTGAAAATTAGAAAGCAAATAGGAGATAATATTATGACAGAGCCCTGAGGAACACCAGAGTTGATAGGTTGAGAAAGTGAGCGATGGGTGTCCACAACTGCAGCTATGGAACGGCTGGAAAGGAAATTAAAGACAAAGGCACAGATGGAGGGATAGAAAACGAAGGAGGGTAGTTTAGAAATTAAAGATTTGTGCCAGACTCTATCGAAGGCCTTCAATATGTCTAGTGTAATAGAAAAAGTCTCACCGAAGTCCCGAAAGGAGGATGACCAAGAGTTAGTAAGATATGAAAGATGATCACCAGTAGAGTGACCCTTAAGGAAGCCATACTGGCGATCTGAGAGCAGATTATGAGAAGAGCAATGCTTAAGAAATTTGGAAGCAAGAATAGTTTCAAAAACTTTAGAGATACAAGAGATGAGAGCAATGGGACGAGAGTTGGAGGGTTGAGAGCAGTAACCCTTATTTGGGACAGGTTGAATGAGAGCAAACTTCGAGCATGAAGGGAAGACGTTAGAGGAGAGACAGAGACGAAAGAGTTTGCCTAGGCAGGGAGTCAGCACGGAAGCACAGTTTTTGAGTACAACAGGAGGAACACCGTCCGGACCATACGCCTTCTTAGTATTAAGGCCAGAGAGGGTAGAAAGTACATCTTATTAGGCATAAGTAGGAGAGAGAGAGGGTTGGAGAGGGAGGAATAGCACCGGAATCATCCAAGGTGAAATTTCCAGCAAAGGTTTGAGCGAAGAGTTCAGCATTGTCAGAGGAAGAAGTGATGGTTGTGCCATCAGAGTGGAACAGGGGAGGGAAAGACGAGGAAGAAAATTTGTTGGAGAGGTTTTTGGCTAGATGCGATAAAGCTTGGGAAGAGCTAGAGTTGGATAGCTCAGTGCATTTATTATTAATGAAAGAGTGCTTGGCAAGTCGAAGAACAGATTTGGCTTGAATCCGGGCAGAAACATAGGAAGAATGAGATTCTTGAGTTTTAAGGTGTTGGTACCGTTTGAATGCTTCCTCCTTGTTGCGGACAGCAGTAGAACAAGCGTGAGTAAACCAAGATTTGTTTGTATTAGACTGAGAGAAAGAAAATAGAATGTATGCTTCCATTCCCTAGAGGATTACCTCGGTAATGCATTCAGCACTCTCCGAGGGTCATCGGCCCCGGAAGCAGAAGTCATTCAATGGGAAATCAAAGAAGAACTGCAAAAGAGCCACCCAGTCGGCAGCGCCAAAGTGCCACAATCGCCGCCGGCTGGGAGGATCGGGTGGCCGTACTGGAGAGATAGACCAGGTAACGGAGATAAGTTTATGGTCGGAGGAGCTCAAAGGCGAGAGAAGATTGACAGTATAAGAAGAAGGATGAGAAGTCAGAAATAAGTCAAGAATGTTGGGCCGATCTCTGAGGTGATCCGGGATATGGGTGGGTTGCTGGACCAGCTGCTCTAGGTCATTTAGGATAGAAAAGATGGAGGCTTGTTCGCCAGGTTGGTCAGTAGTAAGAGAGGAGAGCCATTGGTGGTGGTGAATGTTGGAATCTCTTAAGATGGAAATTTCTGAGAAAGGAGAGAGGGAATAATGTGTTCCACTTAAGAGATTAGATAGTCAAAGAATTTGGGGAAGTCAGTAGAGTTGGGGGAAAGATAGCCAGTACAGAAATATTTAGGATGAGAGTGACAGGAAGGTTTGATCCATAAAGATGAGAATTCAGAGAAGTCGAACTCAGGAATAGGAGAGTAAGTGAGTTTGTTGTGTATGCATACACAACATCCACCTTTGGCTTTGGAACTAGGATAGAGATAGTAGGAGGGTACAGAGAAGGGTTTGCTGTCAGTAGTCTCAGACAACTGAGTATCAGTGAGAAAGAGGAGATCAGGGTTGTAATTGGCAGAGGAGAGGTGGTGTTCAACAGAGTAGAAGTTAGAGGAAAGGCCACGAATGTTGCAAAAGTTGATAGTGAGAGTGTCAGGTAGCGGTTCAGGTCATATTGATGTACTGTTGGTTGAGTGTCCAACCTGTGTTGTATGAGCATTTATGGTTAGAGCTAGCTGAATTACTCTCAGTGTAAGTGAGGCACAAACAAATCAGTAAGAGAGGCCAACAAATGAAACAGGAGTTCCGGCGATTCCTTATCACATGTCTATAGCCTCTCCTGGGTCTAGCCCTGTTCGATTGGTGCCTACAATCTCCCCCTTATTCCCCTACTATCCTTTCGTCAAACTATGCTCTACTGATCTATCTATCTAAAGTAACTATTCTTTAGTTCAAATATACAGTCCACTAAAACTTGAGCAGTAGGCAAAACTCCACAGGGGTTGCACGCTGGCCATAATATATCGGACCCACTGTCTATCAATCTGTCTTATGCATGAAAGTTACACGAATATATGTATCTAACCCTATCAGGATTCAATCCATGGTCCAACGGATTGATGTTCCTTTCTTATAACTAATTAACTATGACATGTAAAATTCTGGCAACTCTTCTTTTGTATTTATAAGTAGAAAAGGAATTCCTTAGTGGAGGACATCATTTCACCGCAGAATGCTTAGGATTTCCCTTTTTCGCATAAGAGAATAATTAACTAACTTTCACAAGCCATGGCCGAGTGACTTGAAGTACGGAACATAAATATGATTGACCATGGATCGAATCCTGGTGAAGGTAGAAACGTTGATGAACACAAGTATTTGTGTGAATATATATATATACAGTATATAGTATATATACTATATATATATATATATATATATAATATGTAGATATATATATATATATATATATATATATATATATATATATATATATATATATATATATATATATATATATACAGTATATATATATATATATATATGTATATATATATATATATATATATATATAGTATATATATATATATATATATATATATATATATATATATATATATATATATATATATATATATATATATATATATATATATAAGATGACAGGCCCAAAACCAACGGTGCACCGAGTGGCCAGCATAACCACACAGGCCACATCTAAACACCAGAAAAGACAACGAGGACATTTACCTGAGTCCCCCATCCGACCACACCTGCTTTTACCTAAGTTGGCCATGCACAGCAGTCCACTCCACAGTTCTCTCTCATGCCAGCAGCCCTCCAAGAGAATGGAGTGCTCTCTCAGCCAGTCACAAGCCGTGTTCCTCAGCCAATCCTCTATATATATGTACCACAAGAATTAGAAGACCTGCAAGACAGTTGTTGCAGTATAAGCCTTAAGTGTTTTCCATTGTTCACAGCAACCCAGGACCTTCCAGTTGCCCCAATGAACATTGTAATAATACGTTGGAACGAGGCCCATGTTATAATACCTGAATTCCAAGGCTAGAATGTATATGTACCTCACAACAACCACTTTTCTCTTTTCTCAATACCCCTATTACCCCGAGTTCGTTGATACCTAAATCAAGAATAATTTAGCATAAGACCTGAGGAAAACTGAGAAAAGTATGCAAACCACCACCTCCCTAAAAGTCTAAAAAAAACTCGGGTCCGGACTCCATGGCAACTGTTTCGGTCTGCTCCAGCCCCCTCCCCCTGCCCCTCGAGAGTGCCTCCTGAAGTAGCACCTGCCGGATTACTGAAGGGCTACCCATCTGCTGCCTGGTGCCCTGAACCTAGGACCCCTGTTCGATTTACGTAAGCAGGCCTGAACCTAGGACCCCTGCTCGAGTTACGTAAGCAAGCCTGAACCTAGGACCCCTGCTCGAGTTACGTAAGCAGGCCTGAACCTAGGACCCCTGCTCGAGTTACGTAAGCAGGTCTGAACCCAGGACCCCTGCTCAAGGAGGTAACCAGCCCTGCAGTGTTGGCCACTACCCTCTACGTCGGCCAGACCAGTACTCTCGTCCCCTGCCCTCCCCAAATACTTAAGTGTTTCTGTGTCTTTCTTTGTTGGTTATTGTTGTGAGGTATTGATTATGTAAATATGTGAAACGTGTTGTGCCCTGATTTAATTGTGATCTGTGCCCTAGATCACGTACATGCGTAATATCTTCATCCTTCTGAACCTGTGTTATTCTGTGTTAACTTTGCCTTTTAACCTTGATCCTTAGTCAAGACTAATTTAATCAAAAGTCCTCGCGAGGCTGCGGCTGTACCGCGGCAGTGTCTGGCTCATAGCGCCTCTGTGGCCGGCCCAGGCTTGGTACTCCCAGTTGAAGCGGTGGTGCCCGAGTCCGGTCCCTCTCCCTCTCTCACACTTCCACTTGAGCCAGGTTGGCGACCTACGGACCTCGTTGGCCTTCGCATCGTGGATGTTCGTGAGGCACGGTGGCTCCCGGTCCACGGACGGGATCTGACTGACTTCCTGAAGCGTTCGTGGACGACTTCGACTTGGGGGACTTACGAGTCCCACTGGAAGTCTTTTACTAGGTGGATACAGGACACTCGCCAGACTGTTAGCTCTCCTTCCCTCGTCCTACACTACTTGTTTCACCTCTTCCGTACACGTCGCTTTCAGGTCAACACTATACGTAACCACTTGTCTGCCATCCGGGAGGTCTTTGAGTCCGTCACTGGGCTGGTCGTTCCTCCGAAGGAGCTGGATTCCTTCATGAAGGCTGCCTTCCGGGAACGACCCCCTCCGCGCCAGATCCCTCCTCAGTGGGATCTGGGGCGTGCTCTGGACCTTCTGGCTTCACACACATATACACGGGACACTACACCGGTTCAGTTGCTGGAGCGTACTCTCTTCCTTGTCGCTCTGGCCACTGGGGATAGGGTGTCTGAACTAGCTGCCATGTCACGGTCCCAGGAATGCATGCGATTCTCCCCGTCGTTGAATGTCGTCACGTTGGCCCCCTCCCCTCATTTTGTTGCCAAGAATGAGAGAGAGACCCACGTTTTCAAGCCTTTCACCATCCAGGCTTTGAAACGTGGGCATACTCACCATGTGTTGTGCCCGGTGCAGGCCTTGCACTCTTATGTTGAGTCTGTGGCTCCGTCTTCGGGGACTGCTGTGTGGGTGTCTCCTCGGACTGGTGGGAGGCTTTCGAAGGTACAGATAGGCCGCCACATTTGTCGGGTTATTCGTGCCAGTAACCCTGCTTGTCGGGGTTCTGCGCACGATGTGCGGTCCTTTGCTGCCTCCTTACGGTTCCTGCAGACTCGTTCGTTGCCTGACGTCGCCTCGGCAGGTTTGTGGTCGTCTATCAATACCTTCATCTCCTCCTACCTCTCCATGTCCATTGTTAGACCCCCTCGGCCTGTGATAGCTCTCGGGCGTCGTGTTTCCTAGAGCTCTTGCGAGGTTGCCTGGTCTTCCCCCCTTGTCACTCTTTCTTTTACTTTGTTTTCTTTGCAAAAGGGGGGGGGGGAGTACGGGTTTGTAACACTGGATTACAAGTTTGGGATTATGTTATATGTATACAGTACATAAGTGTTTTTGCCTCCTTGAAAATGGTGTTTTCAGTTTGTGTTCCTTGTTTTTGTTCAATTGGAAGAAAAGGGATTTTATGTACAGTGCTTTTTGGTTTAAGACAAGTCTATGATTTTGCATTAATATGAATGACGGGCACGTGTTAAAACTGCTCTTTTTAGCTACTCCTCAGTTTTTCACGCTTTATTAAACTCTCTTGTTTACCTTGTGTTTCTTTGTCATTCATACTTTTGTCTTATGCATTGGTTTTTTTGGTATGTTGGGCTTGGATGTCCTCCTCCTATTTGTTATGCAGCCTTGACGTTGGATTTGCCAAGACTACTAACAAATTGGGAGGTTTGACGTACCTCCCAACCTACCAAATAGGAAAACCTACTATTTGGTAGTAGTCTTGGAAAATCCAACGTACATATTACCCTCCCTCACTCCGGACCCCTGCCCATCCGCGTTCTTCTGCTAGCGTGAGATGTGATAACAAGAGAGGGTCGCTTATGCGCACGTTCGACAGGGATCGGCGCATGACGGAACACGGGATGGGCCTTGAGCGGTAACTAAGGTAAACCCCTTTTTCTTCTCTTCTAATGCTTTTTTCACCTTCGGTGGTAGTTTTGGTTAATGTACAACGTCTCCTAGAGCAAGATAAGGAGTAGACTCTAGACGTTTTCTTTTTAACCGCGGTTGGAATGACGACATAGCAGTCAAAATAGACAAGTCGTCATTGCAATTAGGTTAATAGCCTTGACGTTGGATTTTCCAAGACTACTACCAAATAGTAGGTTTTCCTATTTGGTAGGTTGGGAGGTACGTCAAACCTCCCAGTGTAAAGGAACTTAAATTTATATAACAGAGTTTACCTATGCGTGTACCAGGGTTCACAATCCTTATACGTACACATCTGTGATAAAATTAGGAATTAAATCCAAATAAGCCAATTTCCCACCATATTGACTCTGCCAAAATTCTGCACCAGTGATAATATTTCAGAGTCCCATTAGTTCCTTATTTCGCATTTAATCATCGAAAATGTTAACACGCACCAGTCATAATATTTCAGAGTCCCATAAGTTCCTTATTTCGCATTTAATCATCGAAAGTGTTAACAAACTTGAATCAATAGTAACAGATTCCCACTATGAGTGTACCAGTGTTCAAAATCTTTATCCGTACATCTCTCTAATAAAATTAGGAATTAAATCCAAAAAAGACGATATTCACCCATATTGACTCTGCCAAAATTCTGCAACAGTGATTATATTTCAGTCCCAAAAGTTCCTTATTTCGCATTTAATCATCGAAAGTGTTAACTAACTGGAATATATAGTAACAGATTCCCATTGTGAGTGTACCAGTGTTCAAAATCTTTATCTGTACATCTTTCTAATAAAATTAGGAGTTAAATCCAAATAAGCCGATTTTCGCCCATATTGTCTCTGCCAAAATTCCGCACCAGTGATGAATATTTCAGAGTCCCAGAAGTTCTTTATTTCGAATTTATTCATTGAAAGTGTTTACTAACTAGAATTTATAGTACCGGTAACAGAGTTTATCTATGCGTGTACCAGTGTTCACAATCCTTATACCTACACCTCTGTGATAAATGTGATAAAATTAGGAATTAAATCCAAATAAGCTGATTTCCTACCATATTGACTAAAATTCCGCACCAGTGATAATATTTCCGAGTCCCAAAAGTTCCTTATTTCGCATTTAATCATCGAAAGTGCTAACTTGAATCTATAGTAACAGATTCCCACTATGAGTGTACCAGTGTTCAAAATCTTTATCCGTACATCTCTCTGATAAAATTAGGAATGAAATCCAAATAAGCCGATTTTCACCCATATTGACTCTGCCAAAATTCCGCACCAGTGATAAATATTTCAGAGTCCCAGAAGTTCCTTATTTCGAATTTAATCAAATTCCGCACCAGAGTAATATTTCAGAGTCCCAGAAGTTCCTTATTTCGAATTTAATCATTGAAAGTTTAAGGAACTTAAATTTATAGTAACAGAGTTTATATATGCATGTACCAGTGTTCACAATCCTTATTCGTACAACTCTGTGATAGAATTAGGAATTAAATCCAAATAAGCCAATTTCCCACCATATTGACTCTGCCAAAATTCCGCACATGTAATAAATATTTCAGTCCCAGAAGTTCATTATTTCGAATTTAATCATTGAAAGTGTAAAGGCACTTAAATTTATAGTAACGGTAACAGAGTTTATCTATGAGTGTACCAGTGTTCACAATCCTTATATGTACACCTCTGTGATAAAATTAGGAATTAAATCCAAATAAGCCGATTTTCACCCTTATTGACTCTGCCAAAATTCCGCACCAGTGATAAATATTTCTGTCCCAGAAGTTCCTTATTTCGAATTTAATCATTGAAAGTGTAAAGGAACTTATAAAAACTAATATTTATAGTAACAGAGTTTATCTATGCGTGTACCAGTGTTCACAATCCTTATATGTACACCTCTGTGATAAAATTAGGAATTAAATCCAAATAAGCCGATTTCCCACCATATTGACTCCAAAATTCCATACCAATGATAATATTTCAGAGTCCCAGAAGTTCCTTATTTCGCATTTAATCATCGAAAGTGTTAACTAACTTGAATCTATAGTATCAGATTCCCACTTTGAGTGTCCAGTGTTCAAAACTTTATCCATACATCTCTCTGATATAATTAGGAAATAAATCCAAATAAGCATTTTCACCCATATTGACTCTGCCAAAATTCCTTACCAGTGATAAATATTTCAGTCCCAGAAGTTCCTTATTTCGAATGTAATCATTGAAAGTGTAAAGGAACTTAAATTTATAGTAAAGGAGTTTATCTATGAGTGTACCAGTGTTCACAACCCTTATACGTACACCTCTGTGAAAAAATTAGGAATTAAATCCAAATAAGCCGATTTCCCACCATATTGACTCATTTCGCATTTAATCATCGAAAGTGTTAACTAACTTGAATCTATAGTAACAGATTCCCATTGTGAGTGTACCAGTGTTCAAAATCTTTATCCGTACATCTCTCTAATAAATTTAGGAATTGAATCCAAATAAGCCGATTTTCACCCATATTGACTCTGCCAAAATTCCGCACCAGTGATAAATATTTCAGAGTCCCAGAAGTTCTTTATTTCGAATTTATTCATTGAAAGTGTTAACTAACTTGAATTTATAGTACCGGTAACAGAGTTTATCTATGTGTGTACCAGTGTTCACAATCCTTATACGTACGCCTCTGTGATAAAATTAGTAATTAAATCCAAATAAGATGATTTCCCACCATATTGACTCTGCCAAAATTCCGCACCAGTGATTGTATTTCAGAGTCCCAAAAGTTCCTTATTTCGCATTTAATCATCGAAAGTGTTAACTAACTTGAATCTATAGTAACAGATTCCCATTATGAGTGTACCATTGTTCACAATCTTTATCCGTACATCTCTGATAAAATTAGGAATTAAATCCAAATAAACCGATTGTTACCCATAATGACTGCCAAAATTCTGCACCAGTGATAATATTTCAGAGTCCCAGAAATTCCTTATTTCGAATTTAATCATTGAAAGTGTATAGGAACTTAAATTTATAGTAACAGAGTTTATCTATGCGTGTACCAGTGTTCACAATCATTATACGTACACCTCTGTGATAAAATTAGGAATTAAATCCAAATAAGCTGATTTCCCACTATATGGACTGCCAAAATTCAGCACCAATGATAATATTTCAAAGTCCCAGAAGTTCCCTATTTCGCATTTAATCATCGAAAGTGTTAACTAACTTGAATCTATAGTAACAGATTCCCACTATGAGTGTACCAGTGTTCAAAATCTTTATCCGTACATTTCTCTGATGAAATTAGGAATTAAATCCAAATAAGCCGATTTTCACCCATATTGACTCTGCCAAAATACCGCACCAGTGATAATATTTCAGAGTCCCAGAAATTCCTTATTTCGAATTTAATCATTGAAAGTGTATAGGAACTTAAATTTATAGTAACAGAGTTTATCTATGCGTGTACCAGTGTTCACAACCCTTATACATTCACCTCTGTGATAAAATTAGGAATTAAATCCAAATAAGCCGATTTCCCACCATATTGACTCTGCCAAAATTCCGCACCAGTGATGAATATTTCAGAATCCCAGAAGTTCTTTATTTCGAATTTATTCATTGAAAGTGTTTACTAACTAGAATTTATAGTACCGGTAACAGAGTTTATCTATGCGTGTACCAGTGTTCACAATCCTTATACCTACACCTCTGTGATAAATGTGATAAAATTAGGAATTAAATCCAAATAAGCTGATTTCCTACCATATTGACTAAAATTCCGCACCAGTGATAATATTTCCGAGTCCCAAAAGTTCCTTATTTCGCATTTAATCATCGAAAGTGCTAACTTGAATCTATAGTAACAGATTCCCACTATGAGTGTACCAGTGTTCAAAATCTTTATCCGTACATCTCTCTGATAAAATTAGGAATGAAATCCAAATAAGCCGATTTTCACCCATATTGACTCTGCCAAAATTCCGCACCAGTGATAAATATTTCAGAGTCCCAGAAGTTCCTTATTTCGAATTTAATCAAATTCCGCACCAGAGTAATATTTCAGAGTCCCAGAAGTTCCTTATTTCGAATTTAATCATTGAAAGTTTAAGGAACTTAAATTTATAGTAACAGAGTTTATATATGCATGTACCAGTGTTCACAATCCTTATTCGTACAGCTCTGTGATAGAATTAGGAATTAAATCCAAATAAGCCAATTTCCCGCCATATTGACTCTGCCAAAATTCCGCACATGTAATAAATATTTCAGTCCCAGAAGTTCATTATTTCGAATTTAATCATTGAAAGTGTAAAGGCACTTAAATTTATAGTAACGGTAACAGAGTTTATCTATGAGTGTACCAGTGTTCACAATCCTTATATGTACACCTCTGTGATAAAATTAGGAATTAAATCCAAATAAGCCGATTTTCACCCATATTGACTCTGCCAAAATTCCGCACCAGTGATAAATATTTCTGTCCCAGAAGTTCCTTATTTCGAATTTAATCATTTAAAGTGTAAAGGAACTTATATTTATAGTAACAGAGTTTATCTATGCGTGTACCAGTGTTCACAATCCTTATATGTACACCTCTGTGATAAAATTAGGAATTAAATCCAAATAAGCCGATTTCCCACCATATTGACTCCAAAATTCCATACCAATGATAATATTTCAGAGTCCCAGAAGTTCCTTATTTCGCATTTAATCATCGAAAGTGTTAACTAACTTGAATCTATAGTATCAGATTCCCACTTTGAGTGTCCAGTGTTCAAAACTTTATCCATACATCTCTCTGATAAAATTTGGAAATAAATCCAAATAAGCATTTTCACCCATATTGACTCTGCCAAAATTCCTTACCAGTGATAAATATTTCAGTCCCAGAAGTTCCTTATTTCGAATGTAATCATTGAAAGTGTAAAGGAACTTAAATTTATAGTAAAGGAGTTTATCTATGAGTGTACCAGTGTTCACAACCCTTATACGTACACCTCTGTGAAAAAATTAGGAATTAAATCCAAATAAGCCGATTTCCCACCATATTGACTCATTTCGCATTTAATCATCGAAAGTGTTAACTAACTTGAATCTATAGTAACAGATTCCCACTGTGAGTGTACCAGTGTTCAAAATCTTTATCCGTGCATCTCTCTAATAAATTTAGGAATTAAATCCAAATAAGCCGATTTTCACCCATATTGACTCTGCCAAAATTCCGCACCAGTGATAAATATTTCAGAGTCCCAGAAGTTCTTTATTTCGAATTTATTCATTGAAAGTGTTAACTAACTTGAATTTATAGTACCGGTAACAGAGTTTATCTATGTGTGTACCAGTGTTCACAATCCTTATACGTACGCCTCTGTGATAAAATTAGGAATTAAATCCAAATAAGATGATTTCCCACCATATTGACTCTGCCAAAATTCCGCACCAGTGATTGTATTTCAGAGTCCCAAAAGTTCCTTATTTCGCATTTAATCATCGAAAGTGTTAACTAACTTGAATCTATAGTAACAGATTCCCATTATGAGTGTACCATTGTTCACAATCTTTATCCGTACATCTCTGATAAAATTAGGAATTAAATCCAAATAAACCGATTGTTACCCATAATGACTGCCAAAATTCTGCACCAGTGATAATATTTCAGAGTCCCAGAAATTCCTTATTTCGAATTTAATCATTGAAAGTGTATAGGAACTTAAATTTATAGTAACAGAGTTTATCTATGCGTGTACCAGTGTTCACAATCATTATACGTACACCTCTGTGATAAAATTAGGAATTTAATCCAAATAAGCTGATTTCCCACTATTTTGACTGCCAAAATTCAGCACCAATGATAATATTTCAAAGTCCCAGAAGTTCCCTATTTCGCATTTAATCATCGAAAGTGTTAACTAACTTGAATCTATAGTAACAGATTCCCACTCTGAGTGTACCAGTGTTCAAAATCTTTATCCGTACATTTCTCTGATGAAATTAGGAATTAAATCCAAATAAGCCGATTTCCCACCATATTGACTCTGCCAAAATTCTGCACCAGTGATAATATTTCAGAGTCCCAAAAGTTCCTTATTTCGCATTTAATCATCGAAAGTGTTAACGAACTTGAATATATAGTAACAGATTCCTTCTATGAGTGTACCAGTGTTCAAAATCCTTATCCGTACATCTCTCTGATAAAATTAGGAATTCAATCCAAATAAACAGATTTTCATAATCTCCGTCCAACTTCCTTGGAGGGAGTAACTAGAGGGGCACTCTTGATTGCCCGTACCTCCTCCTACGCTGTCGGAGGTATGTGCTATATCGATCACTTCCTAAATTGAATTACTTCTTCCTATCGGCCAACCAAGCTTCGTGAACATCGCTTCAATAATTATTATGTCTACGATATAGATGAGATTATGTACATGTTCAAATAAAAATGAATACTATCCCCAAACTATAGCTGTTTTCAATTTCCGTCACTCCTGTAGAAAGGGGCCTGTGGTAGGGCGCCATGGCCGACATGTTGGATCCAATTATTAATTGAAAATATCTGTATGTACATTAAAAGTCTGGCTCATTAATCACTTAGAAATATCTGTATGTACATTAAAAGTCTGGCTCATTAATCACTTAGAAATATCCTATCTTGTTTTTCGTCACTCCTGTAGAAGGGAGACAGTAGCGAGATGCCTTGGGCTAAAGTTGGAGATTGGACTCTGTTATGGTTAGGGAATAGATCACGCTACAGTATGCAAAATGCATGTGAATGAAATTAACAAATAACAAACCCCACTCCTGTAGAAGGGGCCCTAAAGATAACAGCCAAGGGCGAAATATTTTAAAAGTGCCTTCTTAAAGCCTGATCAATAAGCAAGAGTCCATGTATAAAGAGTTCTATGAAATATACCTTAGCAATTTCCAAACACGTGGCCTTTTCATTTTTTACCACTACTATAAAAGGCGCCGATTAGTGGGGCGCCCAGAACGAAGTTTAAGAAAAGGGCTCCATTACGGCCTAGAGAATATATTCGAGTATATGCGCTTGTCAGCTCATAACATTTGGTTCAGAACTAATAGAGAAACTGTTTGATAAGCGTTGCACTACTGCAGAAGGAGGCTATTTAGGGATGCCCTGGCAGGAATTGAAACAAAGGGCTCAGTTACGGCCTAGCTGATAGATATTTAATATGCATGAGTAAGGTCATTAAATTTGATTCAGTAATAACCGAGGAATAGCAATTATTTATAGATGTTGCCCTACTGCAAAAGGTGGCAATTTGAGGGGCGCTCAGGCCGAAATTATAAAAAGGGGTCCTTTACGGCCTGGCCCTAGAGGATAGATCAGCGTATATGCATTTGAAAAATAATTAAATTTGGTTCAGCAATAACCGAGAAATAGCCCATTTTAATAATGATCGCCCTACCAACAACTACAACAACAACAACAACAAGAACAACGACATGTATGGCGACTAGAGGTCCTCTCTTCGCACGGACCTAACAACAACATGAGTAAACCCTAGAGGTCCTCGCTTGCGCCCGGATCTAACAACAACAACAACAACAACATGAGTAATGCCTATAGGTCCTCGCATGGCACAGACCTAACACCAACAACAACATGAGTAAGGCCTATAGGTCCTCGCAAGGCACAGACCTAACAACAACAACAACATGAGTAAGGCCCATAGATCCTCGCATGGCACAGACCTAACAACAACAACAACATGAGTAAGGCCTATAGGTCCTGGCATTGCACAGACCTAACAACAACAACATGAGTAAACCCTATAGGTCCTCGCTTGCGCCTGGACCTAACAACAACAACAACATGAGTAAGGCCTAGAGATCCTCGCATGGCACAGACCTAACAACAACAACAACATGAGTAAGGCCTAGAGGTCCTCGCTTCGCACGGACCTAAAAATATAGTTCAAATGAAACTAGCAATACTTCAGTATCCATGAAAATAACGATATTGAAATAACATAATATATAAACAGTATATATATATTCCCCATCCCACCTTTTAGACAAAGACTTCTAAGCAGCAAAACTATGCTGGTGTATTTGTTACATATTCGGTAGAGTTTCTCGAGTTTGTTATACGAAAAACATTGTATCTGGATATACAATATGTTTATCCAGTATGTGTTTGGTATGGAATTGTCCAAAATGTCCCTCACCTGAACGTATGACTGTTGAGCGGTAACTGAACAGAAAGCAGGTGTAGTGAGCTGGAGTAAGCTTGAATCAGGACTGAAGTTCTCTGTTAGACAGGTGTTCCTAGATCGGAAATTTTCGTGCTAGAAATATATGGCAATGATGCTCTTGGTAACAAATGGACTAGATGGTCCGTGCGAAGCGAGGACCTCAATTCACCACTCATGTCGTTCTTGTTGTTGATGCTAGGGCGATCGATATTAAATAGGGCTATTTCTCGGTTATACTGAACCAAATTTAATTATTTTTCACATGCATAATATTATACGCTGATCCATCCTCTAGGGCTCTGGGCCATAAAGGAGCCCCTTTTTAAAATTTCGGCCTGGGCGCCTCTCAAATCGCCACCTTCTGCAGTAGAATTGTCTAAATAATTGCTATTTCTCGGTTATTACTAAGCCAAATTTAACGACCTTAAACATGCATATAAATCATGTATCCTCTAGGCCGTAACTGAGCCCTTTGTTTCAATTCCTGCCAAGGCGCCCCCCAAATAGCCTCCTGCAGTAGTGCAACACTTATCAAAATTTGCTATTTCTCGGTTACTTCTATACCAAATTGTATGAGCTAACACACGCATAAACAGTACTCAAATATATTCTATAGGCCGTAACGGAGCCCTTTTCTTACATTTCGTTCTGGGTGGGGCACCCAGAACGAAATTAGTGGCAAAGAATGAAATGTCCCCCTGTTTGGAAATTGCTAAGGCATATTTCATAGAACTCTTTATACATAGACTCTTGCTTATTGATCAGTCTTTACTTTTAAAATACTTCGCAGTTGGCGGTTAACTTTAGGGCCCCTTCTACAGGAGTGGATGGAAAATGTAATCGGCTGTGTTTGGGGTCTTTGCTTTGCTAATTTAATGCACATACATACAGTATACTGAAGCGTGATCTATTCCCTAACCATAACGGAGTCCAATCTCCAACTTTAGCCCAGGGCGCCTCACTACTGTCTCCCTTCTACAGGAGTGACGAAAAATGAAATCGGATATTTCTATGTGATTAATGAATCACACATAATGTACGGTACATACAGATACTTTCAATGAATAATTGGATCCAACATGTCGGCCATGGCGCCCTACCACAGGCCCCCTTCTACAGGAATTACGGAAATTGAAAACGGTTATAATTTGGGAATAGTACTCATTTTGACTTGGACATGTACATAATCTCATCTATTTTGTAGACAAAATGATCAGAATCCTATTTTCAAATTTTGTCCAGGGCGCCCCACTGTTGCTTCCCTTCTGCAGGAGTGACAGATTGTCACGAAAGTTTGAGGCCAGATATGATATGCACCAAGGAAGAAGTAGTTTATTTGTGGAGGTGATTGGTAGAGCGCATACCTCCGCCACCGTAGACGGCTCACAAAGTTGTGAACCAATTTTCACGAAACGTGGTGGGTAGATAGGATTTGCACCAAGGGAGAAGCAATTAAATTGAGGAGGCAATCGGTAGAGCGCATACCTCGGAGGTTATGTTTTTGCCTCCGTTTGTCTGATTGTCTGTTAAAAAGATATCTCAAAAGTTATGAACCGATGACCATGAAATTTGGTGAACAGATAGAATATGCTCCAAGTAAGAATTAATTAAATATTGGAAACGATCAATAGAACGCATATTTACACCAGCGTTGGCGGCTCTCAAAGTTATGAACTGATTTTCACGAAATTCGGTGTATTTTATTGAACCAAATTTAATGAAATTCCACATGCATATACTCAAATTTACCCTCTAGGCCATAACGGAGCCTACTGTATTTTGTTTACATTTCGGCGTCGCACCACGCGCCTCGGTGTCAACACGGCTGCACGGACTTATAGTCCAGCTTTGACTTGTTAAATTATGGACTAAGGATATCTGAAATCTTTTCTAGCCTTCGGCCTACAATCTTGTACTATATGATTCACGTTATGATGTCTGTTCCCATAAGACATCAATACAATACAGTCTCAAGGGGGAGATTGTAGACACCAATCGAGCAAGGCAATACCCAGGGGAGACCTCATAGGCATCTGATAAGGAGTTGCTGGAACCTATATTTCACTTTTTTGGCCTCCTTTACTGTTTCTGTTTATGTCTCACTTACACAGAGAGTAATCCAGCTAGTTCTCACAAACACCTCCTATCCATCTCACTACACTCAACAAGCAAACACCACTTCTTTCCAATACAAAAAATAAAAGAAACTACAACAATGACGACTACAAACGCTGCCTCGGAGCCCCTCAGCTGTGTGTGTGTGTGTGGGGGGGGGGGGGGAGGGGGTGCCCCCTTAAATTAGGTAACTTCTCCTTTGCTGCAAATCCTATATGCACAGCATATTTGTGAAAATTGGTTGGCGACGAGCAGGGAGGTTTTAGGAAGGGAAGAGGATGTGTAGATCAGATTTTTACCCTGAATTGTGTTGTGGAGAAATATCTGGAGAAGCAACAAAAGGTGTATGTTGCCTTTATGGACTTGGAGAAGGCCTATGACAGAGTGGATAGAGAAGGCATGTGGAAAGTACTCAGAATATACGGAGTAGATGGCAAGTTGCTGAAAGCAGTGAAGAGCATGTATGAGGGTGCAAAGGCGGCAGTACGTGTGGAGAACGAGCAGAGCGAGTTCTTTGACCTGAGTGTTGGGTTGAAACAGGGGTGTGTGATGTCCCGGTGGTTGTTTACTGTATATATGGATGGAGTCATGAAAGAAATACTAGGGAGAGCAGTGAATGTTGGTGAATCGCTGAAAAGGGAGGGAAATGAGTGGAAGCTGCCTATACTGCTGTTTGCGGATGATACAGTTCTGATGAGCGATAATGCATGGGAGTTGCAGGGTTTGGTAAATGAGTTTGGAACAGTGTGCGAAAAATGGAATTAGAAGGTAAATGCGGGGAAGAGCAATGTTATAGTCTTCGAAAGGGGTGAAGTCACAGAGTGTGAGGTGAAGTTGAACGGTCAGGCTATGGAGATCGTCAGCTCTTATAAGTATCTGGGCAGTGTGTTGAGTAAAGATGGGACTATGGATGAGGAAGTGCGGGAGAGGGTACAACAGGAGAAGAGGGTTGTAGGAACGTTGAAAGCAGTAACAAGAAACAGGGTGGTCAGTATGGAAGTGAAGAAGTCCTTGCATTACAGTGTGGTAATCCCGACACTAACGTACGGAAGCGAAGCATGGACGTTCGGGAAGAGATTCAGACCAAGAGTGAACGCGGTGGAAATGAGTTACTTGAGAAGTGCGTGCGGAGTAACATGGAGGGATAGACAGACGAATGAGGAAGTAAGAAGGTGTGGTGTGGAGGTAGATGTGCTGGAAAGTGTGAAAAGGAACAACTTGAGATGGTTCGGCCATATGGAACGTATGGAAAGCGAGAGATTGACTAAGAGGGTGTACGAGAGCGAGGTGGAAGGACAGAGAGGGAGAGGTGCACCAAAGGAGAGGTGGAAGGATGGAGTGAGGAAGTATTTGAATGAAGGCGTTGCTGGTTGGGAAGAGGGGCGTCGACTGACTGGGGACAGAGGTGCATTGGGGCGGTTCGTTCGTGGCCACCCCTTCGGGGATCATGGCGTCAGGCAATAGATAAGTAGATAGGTTGATAACAATGTGACCTACCTATATTGACTGAGGTATGTGCCTTAAGCCGGTATCACACGAACGCTTTTTTCCTCAACACTGGTCTGGCAGCTTATGAGGTCAAAATTTATATTATTTCTGTCACTTAAATTCATCTATCATCAGTCTAGTTTCCGATACCAGTGCAAAATATTCCAGAAAGGTTGCCAGACAAATGTTGATCATCGAATGTTGACTATAAAAGCTCTCGTGTGATACCGGCTTTACCAATTACCTACTAAATAGAATCACTTCTTACCTGGTGCATTTCCTATCAGCCCACCGCATTCCTGATAATTGGTTCATAATTTACTTACAAACAAACAGGCGGTGACATAAACATAACTTCCTCCATTTTGGGGGCAATGGAAAAAAAAACACATTTCCCTTTGACCTGCATGACATAGAGAGGGGATTACATGAACCACACACACACACACACACACACACACACGAGTTCTCTCTCTCTCTCTCTCTCTCTCTCTCTCTCTCTCTCTCTCTCTCTCTCTCTCTCTCTCATGTGACTGACGCACAGTATAGCCTATGATTAGCCATTCACTGCCACAGAAAATAAGGTTTCATTTGACATTAAGTAGTATATATTTTACTGAGTATCAATTATAAACTAACTTTAAATCCTTTTTAGTACCAGGATTGTCTCTGGTTTCATTACATCTATATATGAATAAACATATATGCAGCTGAGGAATAATCTATGGTAGCGAAAGGGGTTACTTGGGATAGTATGAAGGATTGTCTCTGGGTTTATTATATCTATATATGAATAAACATATATGCAGCTGAGGAATAATAAACATATATGCAGCTGAGGTATAATAAACATATATGCAGCTGAGGAATAATCTGTGGTAGCGAAAGGGGTTACTTGGGATAGTATGAAGGATTGTCTCTGGGTTTATTATATCTATATATGAATAAACATATATGCAGCTGAGGACTAATAAACATATATGCAGCTGAGGAATAATAAACATATATGCAGCTGAGGACTAATCTATGATAGCGAAAGGGGTTACTTGGGATAGTATGAAGGATTTTAATTGTTCTATGCCCATCCTAACGGCAGAAATTGTTGAATAATTGCCAGAATATATAATACAGATGACACCGGTACTGAAATAGAGAGAACATGGAGAGTTCCAATACCTTAACTTTGGGGAGGGAGAGAGAAGTGTGTGTGTGAGGGGGGTAGGGGGGGGGGGGTGAGTGAGGTCGGGTGTGGGGGGGGTGGAGGGGTGAAGATAAATGGGGAATACTGCTAGAAGGGAATGACGGTGTGGGGATTCCTGGGGTTGGGGGTACTTCGGTGAACTTTGCAGAGATTAATGAACATCGAGATAAATTACGAGTGAACTGGGTGACAAAATGGCGGAAAAGATGGCCGACAAGTTGGACCAAGATGAAAACAAACTAGACAGTGGATTAGATGGCAGTGCAGATAACCTACTGATGAGCAGCAGCAATAGAGTACCAGAACCAGCAAGAGACTCCAGGAACAACAGGTGCACAAAGTGAAAAATATGGCCAACTACGGTAACTGTGGAATCAAAGTTACGTGCAATAACAAAGCACTTGAGTGTGAAATATGTGCAGACTGGTACCACTCGAAATGTGGGCATTAATCTAGGACCAATCCGATACTGGACCCGTCGATTTTAATGATAGTTATAGGTTTGTCATAATTCTATTCTTTGTTATATATGTCTCAAATTCATTATAAGAGCACTATATAAAAGCACTGTAGAAACATAAATAACTCCCTATCGACGGCGACGGTGCCAAAATTATGGGGTAAAACTCTAATTGGTTAGTAGGGAATTCGCAGAAAAGAAAGAACTTGAGAATAGACTAAATATTCTTGAAGCTAAGTTTATTGATGCCTCAGAAAGAGCAATTACTATAATATATGTTTTATTAATTTCACCACAACACCAAACACCTCCAAGGAAATTATTAAAGCATATATGTGATCCACCAGGATTCGAACCCGGGTTATCACACACAGATATTTAGACACCTTAACCATTACACAATCCAAGACGGTTAAAGGTTTATGCACACGCCTACAACTTATTATCCATTCTCGAATACTGGATCGTCTGGATGTTAATCTAACCATGTTCATATTCCCACCGCACTATGGTAGCCTAATTTTTGAGTGAGGAAAGAATATTCAAGGGGCACAGATCATATAGAACGGCCTCGCTACGAAAGATCCCTGAACCTACTGATAATAAATGTTGTATTAACTTCACCACAACACCAAACACCTCCAATGAAATTAACTGAGGATAGTAAGACTGTGATCCAAGCAGAGGTAAGAAAGAATGAAGAGCAGGAAAACAACCATGATAGTAGTGGTGGGACAGCTTGGCCAACAACCATCAAAGAAGTAAGGAGTAGCTCATTTGTATTTGTGAGATATATATTATATATATATATATATTGAGAATATATCACAAATACACGTGAGCCACTAAATGTTTCTAGTCTCTCAGTGGGGATCGAACCATCGACCATCAGAACGATAGCCGACGCTTAATCAATTACACCACGGCAGTCAAAAGACACTCAGCCTTCTATCCTATTTATGTATTTGTGATATATTCTCAATATTTGTAACTCTCATGCGTTGTGGGTTAGAATTAAATGAAATCAATTTCAACCCGAGTTGCGTCGGGACACTCAAAAATCCATGTATGGTATTCTGGAAATATGGATCCTACAACTAGGTTTGAATTGAAATATATTCGCCTAGTGGGTTTCCCTTCTCCCTAACATAAATAGGATAGAAGGCTGAGTGTCTTTTGACTGCCGTGGTGTAATTGATTAAGCGTCGGCTATCGTTCTGATGGTCGATGGTTCGATCCCCACTGAGAGACTAGAAACATTTAGTGGCTCACGTGTATTTGTGATATATTCTCAATATTTGTAACTCTCATGCTTTGTGGGTAAGAATTAAATGAAATCAATTTCAACCCGAGTTGCGTCGGGACACTCAAAAATCCGTGTATGGTATTCTGGAAATATGGATCCTACAACTAGGTTTGAATTGAAATATATTCGCCTAGTGGGTTTCCCTTCTCCCTAACATAAATAGGATAGAAGGCTGAGTGTCTTTTGACTGCCGTGGTGTAATTGATTAAGCGTCGGCTATCGTTCTGATGGTCGATGGTTCGATCCCCACTGAGAGACTAGAAACATATATATATATATATATATATATATTGTTACGACCGGGCACTCGGGTACACAAGGGCTCTCAAACAGGACTCGAGTATGGCTCGCTGCCACAACGGAAACACACGATCCCAACCCCAGAGTACTGCCAGCCGAACAAAAAACACCAATACCCTCCAGAGTTCTATCTGCTATAACGGGGTATACAAGAACTCGGTACTAGCGTTTCACAACAGACTAATAAAGAGACGGGAGTTATCTAGTCTGGTCAACAATCAAACAAAGAAGTAAATACAACAACACCAAAGAATAGTGTTGGCCGAAGCCGAAGTAATCCACCCTTGACTAAGAACTTAAGAAGTCCTCCACCCTCTACTTCGGATCGGCACTATTACGTTACGTTAAACAATAGTCCTCGAGCATCGAGCAAGGAATCTTCTGATAAAGTTAGATGCTTCTCGGATACTCGTGAGAAGTAAGTATCGGATTTTGAACAGCAATTCAATAAGCAACACACTGGCAATTAACTAATATTAAAGGCTTTAAATTGACATAAGAAGAATTATAAGAATAGACAGTAGTAAATGGCAAACATAAAAAAGAAGTACTCCGACAATGCACTGGCAATAGCCTACTAGGATTGTGCTCGGGGGCCACTAATCTCTAAAGTAGCTATGCGTGCCACACATGAAATCAATAGTGCATAAACAATAACATACATAAAGAAAGCTTCAATACTATGCTGTATCTGCTGACCGAGCAAAGTCTAGCTGGGATGTAGTAGGCTAGGAAACAATGGCTGAGCAAGCGGCTCGTAGCCTAGCGAGGTCCTTAAGACTGTGCGGCCAAATTACGGTAATTGACGGGATGCTCTCTTGAGAGATCCAGATCACTAGTATCTGGTTCTCTCCTGGCGATCCTCTCAAAGTCAAGCAAACGAGTTAGCACAGTGTTGGGTGGCAGAGGCAAAAGCCCTCACTCGCAACACAGTGCTAAACTCACAAGGTACACAGTCAGAAAGACCACCTAGGCTTCCCAAGTCTCCGTTGCGATTGTACAGGTTCAACAAAACCTAATACACATAGGGAATCACAACTCTAGTAGCCTCATCCCAGTCTAGCATTACCTAGATCAGCAGAAAACAGGAACATGAATAATCATACACAGGGAAATGCATATACGAGTGCAACAAACATTAATCAATCCTATTCTAGTTATCCCTTCCAAAATAGGCTATCTAATAGGCATATATCTTGTGAGAACTCCAGCGATAATACTTTGGCTGACTAGCTCTGCACCAAAGGGATCATTGAGGTTAATAAAGGTTCGGGAAAAGAAGAAGGTAGGCGGTACAGAGAGTAGAGAAAGTTCACATCAGTCGGAAGAATATGTATAGTTGCAAGGGATATGAGAAGTCGCTCTGCCTAATGAGTTCTGAATAAAATATGGCGAGACTTCCCTTTTTATACTCGGCCCTCTAGTGAGCATATCGCAAACTACTAAGGACCGCCCACTGACAATCATTACGTAATATTCTCTCTCAATCTGGGATCGACAAAGGATTTCCCACGCACTGAGGGGGAGGAGGGAGGAGGGAGGAGGGAATTAGGCCTACCTGCCGCGTGGCGCACTCACTGGCCCCCGTTACGTAATCTCTCTCTCTCCTCTCATCATTACAAATAAGTCCCACACACAACACTTATAACTAATGATATAAAATAGAACTCGTTGACTCAGATGAAAACAAAATACATATTTATAATACTTATAGTACAACGGCTCACATAAACTAAGTTAGGAAACTCTACACAGACTACAGCCAAAGTTCCTGCCCTGACGATCCTAGCGAGAGTGGGGCATGACTGGGCGTTCTGTACAGCATGCTCATACTCGACATGCGTCACACCTCCCCCAAGATTTTACTTGCTCAACCCTGAGCTAAAATCTGACACACAGAACCCCATCAAGCCCCTCACACCCAGCGACCGCATGGCACTAAAACAAAGCTGAGTTTATCATCAAAACACATCTTATTATTAAAAAAAAAAAATTCACATTTTATAACTCCTCCCAACAATAGCAAAAGACACAATATCATGCTCCCAGAGCGAGCTTACAGCAGCTCAGCCGTTTGATAGTTCGTGGACTACTCAAACTCAATAGGCTATGACAAACTTATACAATTATCAAAAGAAAGAGTTTTTTTATGATTTTTATATTTTAATATGTTTTTCCCGGCTGCACTATAAGGGCAGCCTATTTTCTTCTATACCAAACGCTCAACTCCTGCTTTACGACCCAATACGCTGGGCTACAACCGCGAGCCAACAAGCACCAAACGCAAAATACTATTCAAACTAAAGCAGGAGGCTACCCGTGTGTCAATCTACCCAGGATCATATACCCTTGAACGACCATCTGCAACCACGTTGTCACAACCGGCAATATGGCGTATGTCCAGGTTATATACCAATAACCTTAGTGACCACCTGGTCAGCCTCATATTCCGAGTGTGAAACTGGTCCAAGAACTTGAGAGGGTGATGATCTGGGTAAACTACAACGACCGGACCATAGGCTGGAACATAGACCTCGAAATGCCCCAGCGCATCATCGTCCTTTTCAATTTCATTCATCAGGTTCTGAAACGTTGCTGGTGCATTCTTAAGTCCGTCAGGCATAACATTGCACCGGTAGGTACTCCCGTCCACAACAAAACCACATACCTCTTTAGCACGCTCGGACAAAGGCACCTGCCAGCAACCCTTTACTAAATCCACCCTCGTGATAGGCGATGCAGCCCCGAGGCGGTCTATGGTGTCGTCAACTCTTGATATGGTATAGGCGTCTGTCAGGGATAATGCACACCCACTCTCGCAATCAACACACTCACTGATCTTGCCACTTAACACTGGTTGCAAAGTTACAGGCAACGACCACTCACGACACTCCTTATCCCTCAGACCCTTCGTCCACACGTAATCCAGCTCTGCTTGCACCATAGGCTGTCGAGCAGGATTTATACGGTAGGGAATTAAACTGAGCCTTGCACTATCTCCAGCCTGCATGTCGGATTCTACCCCGTACATCAGGCCTGGAGAAGCAACAAACATGCGAAAGTACTGCCATAGCCTAGTAAACAACTGCCTTGCACTGTCTCCACGAACAACATGCCTAGTGCCCTCCCACAACCCAGCCGAGACCGCAGCTTCTAACCTGTAGTCTCCCTCCTTCTCCACCTTCGTCCCTAGAACAGCCAGGTCATGAGAGGGACAATCAGTACCACCTGTGCAGTCACTCCCATAGTTCATTATTGTTAAGGCTTCCACGCCGATACCGTACATGCGCACCCCCGCATTCCTTGTGACGACATCTGCCTGCGCAGCATCACCGCTTTTAGCGACATGGCCAGATACAGTCGGTCTATGGTAGGGCTGTTGCATTAGACTAGAGCAGCATTGGGAGGCTATGTGACGACCGGGCACATCCACTCCACAGCCAACCTCACCAATCTGCTCAATGTCCTCCTTTTGACCACCACCCTTGGCAGCCATGGGTCGACCCTGACCTGGCAACCATGCCAAAGCCTCGTCGCCCACCTTGAACCACCGAAACAACGAAGCTAACGGTCTTTCAACATTCACGTGACCTGCCCGCGGAACATCTTGCACCGCCCGAGTTGTGAGACTCAGGGGCTCGGCACGACCAATGGGGTATGAACCGAGCTGGTGCTGGAGTGCTGCACACTGCTGCTCAGGCAGGTGCTCTAGCGCTTCCACAGCCACCAGACTCGTGTCCCCCGCCCACTGCTCCGCCGAGACATGACAATCCCTACTCTCCTCCACCTGTGCCCTACTGCCCCCCTCTCCTTCTCCACCTTGGCCGTGGCAGACCAACGCAGGGACAGTAGGCTGCTCAGGTGGTTGCCTCACAAACTCCTCCAACAGGTTCACATGACATGCTTCCCCGTCCTCGTGTTTGATCTCGACAGCACCATTACCACACTTCTGAACTTCCGGATCCTCCAACTGCAGTTTACAAATATCTGAGGGAACCAACCTGTCTAGATGCTTCCGAAGCAACCCAAGTCCTCCCCCAATATCAAACTGAACAACCCTTTTTTCTCTCTGTGTGCAACGTTGCTGCCTCGGAGTCTCTTCCTGCCCTACCTCCTCACTAGCTGTGACAGGTCCTGGGGCCTCTCCAGACTCCAACATAGGTGCCAATACTGAATCACCCGGGAGAGCCGCCGAGTCAAAACTCTTAAAACCAACTCCAGCTTTAGCCTCCTCCTGTTGATCGTTCCTCCGCTGGTCTGAAGACGGAGGACTAGGCTGTGACACTTTAGCTGCCCGAGCTCGGGTGACAACACACGCCATGGGTTGTGCCTGTCACCGCTCGACCCACTCTTGCTCTTCCCCACTCACGTCGGCCGGCCTCTCGGCAACGACTAAGGGTAGAACCTCAGAAGCGGGCATTGCAAAGTCGTTGCCGAGAAGAAGGTCGACGCCCTCCACTGGCAGTTTCTCCACAATCCCGACATCCAATTCACGTGCCACACCATCCACCTCCAACTCCAACCGCACCAGCGGGTATGACCGAGTTGCATTAATACCCTGCACCACTACCACCCGAGCCGCATTTATAGGGTAGCCAGTCAAGTTGTTCATCAGAGTCTGGGAAGCACCTTTATCACGCAAGACCTCTACTCCATGCTTGTGCCCCGCCCACATCACGCAACCCCGCCCTCTATGGTCGCAAAAAGCATCCTGAGCAGGGTTCGAGCCTCCCAGGTGCTTCTGCATTGGCTGTGCCTCAGCCTCTGACGAACTGCCCCGGGCAAACTCAGAAGACTTCGGAGACACACCAATGTTGCAGGCCAAAGACACAGCTGCTGTAGGTGGTTTGCTAGGACAGACTCTTGCAAAGTGCCCCTTTTCATGACAATGATAACACTCCAACTCCCCTTTGGGCTTCCCTTGGTACTGGGAAGGGCCCGGCCCCTTCTTAAATGGGACGGTGCAAGTCTTGTGGTCAGTCTTGGTATCATGGCTCTTGTACTTGTTTGCATAATGTATATCACCAACTCGGGGGGATGGGGCGTCACGCCCCTTGTTACCTGCCTCACTACGCTGGACAGACCCGCACCCACGAATTAGTGATAGCCGGAGGTCAGCCATCTCAGCTGCCTCCTGTAGAGTTTTTGGGTTCTTTTCTTTAATTGTTAAAGTCATTTCTGCACCAGTACACTTATAAAACTGCTCGAGCAGAAACAGCTCAGTCAACTGTTCGGCCGTCTCAGCTTTCTCAGAACGTGTCCAGTTTGTAAGTGCATCTTTTAAGTCCCGGGCATGTTCAAGAAAGGTCGCCTCCCTAGTCTTTGTAACACCCCGAAACTTCAATCGATATGTTTCCGGTTGCAACTCGTATGCCCGTAGGACAGCTCTCTTCAATTCTGGGTAGTCAATGCAAGACTCTAAAGGCAGTGCATCATAAGCCTTCAGACCCTTACCCGTAAGTCTTGAGGAGACTAGAGCTGCCCACTTCTCTTCAGGCCAATTATGCTCCCTACACTTCTTCTCAAAACGATTAAAAAATTCTGTGACTTCAGTTTCACTAAATACCGGCACCAATTTGACTAAGTGGGCGAAGGACTGTTCTCTTACTTGGCCCTCACGGCCCATCCGAATCCCTGTCGACTCTGCACGAGTCTTATCTAAATCTAATTGGGCACAATATTTCTCTGAGTCGTACCTAAGCTCAGCCTCATGCCTCCTAACCTCAATCTCCTGCCTCCTCGTCTCATTCTCCTGCTTCCTAGTCTCAGCCTCAATCTCATGCCTCCTAGTCTCAATCTTAGCAAGCTCAAGTCTAAATACCATATCTGGAGACAGGCAGGAAGAGGGAGCTGCCACTACTGAAGGAGGGGGGGCAAAAACTGGGGAACCACCATGTGCACCACCCGAGGGCACTCCAATCTGCCAATTCTCATCCCTCTGTGGGAGAGTGCTAACCTCCGGTAACTGAGTGGACGGCACTGTGGGAGTCAAGTGAGAGGGGATCTGGGGAGGAACCCCCCCAAACGCCCTCTCCCCCGAAACCCCATGTCGCCCACGCAACACCCAGGAAATCAGCTCCCCCTTGGACATCCCTACTACATTGGAAATGCCCAAAACCTTGGCTATCAGGTGCAAGCCATAAACATCCACCCCAGTCAGCCTCTCCTCCGTCACGTGGTACCGTTTACTCACAAAAACTCTAGCATCCTCCTCACTGGTTACTAACGGCACCTCTTCAAATGGCATCTCTCGCTCATCGTCAGTGCTAGGGCACGACATACTGAAGTCCACAAAAAAATTCTCGAGACAAAAGTGTTAAACTTCCTATGCAAGCACTAATTACTAAATTAACTGGAGTCTCTTAAATGCTCTACTAATTGCCATACAAAAAAAAATATTCTTCAATATGCACGCTAAAATACAAACAAACAAATGTTGTACAACTCTGCAAAAATTTATACTGTTCACAAAATCCTAAGCAAGGTCGCCATTTGTTACGACCTGGCACTCAGGTACACCAGGGCTCCCAATCAGGACTCGAGTACGGCTCGCTGCCACAACGGAAACACACGATCCCAAACCCTGAGTACTGCCAGCCGAACAAAAAACACCAATACCCTCCAGAGTTCGATCTGCTATAACGGGGTATATCAGAACTCGGTACTAGTGTTCAACAACAGACTAATAAAGAGACAGGAATTATCTAGTCTGGTCAACAATCAAACAAAGAAGTAAGAAACAACAACACCAAAGAATAGTGTTGGCCGAAGCCGAAGTAATCCACCCTTGACTAAGAACTTAAGAAGTCCTCCACCCTCTACTTCGGATCGGCACTATTACGTTACGTTAATCAATAGTCCTTGAGCATCGAGCAAGGAATCTTCTGAAAAAGTTAGATGCTTCTCGGATGCTCGTAAGAAGTACGTATCGGATTTTGAACAGCAATTCAATAAGCAACACACTGACAATTAATTATCATTAAAGGTTTAAATTGACATAAGAAGAATTATAAGAATATGCAATAGTAAATGGCAAACATTAAAAAGAAGTACTCCGCCAATGCACTGGCAATAGCCTACTCGGATTGTGCTCGTGGGCCACTAATCACTAAAGTAGGTAAGCGTGCAACACATGAAATCAATAGTGCTTAAACAATAGTATACATAAGGAAAGCTTCAATACTATTCTGTATCTGCTGATCGAGCAAAGTCTAGCTGGGATGTAGTAGGCTAGGAAACAATGGCTGAGCAAGCGGCTCGTAGCCTAGCGAGGTCCTTAACCCGGGAGCTGCTGGAAGACTCTTAAGAGTTCCCCCGGCGGACTGCGGGAAGACTCTCCTGAGTAAGTAAAATTAAAAATCAACTTTTGACATCGAAAAAAAAAAAAAAAAATTATTTTTATTTTTTTATTTTTTTATTTTTGTTTGGCCCCTGGGCCA
The DNA here is from genome assembly GCA_037953745.1 of Lithodes maja. Lineage (NCBI taxonomy): Eukaryota > Metazoa > Arthropoda > Malacostraca > Decapoda > Lithodidae > Lithodes > Lithodes maja. The sequence goes on along the minus strand of JBAKBP010007048.1, from coordinate 60,410 downwards.
TGCAAAATCTCAGTCCTCTACCTCCCCTCCTTCCCCACTTTCCTCCTATCCCTCAGTTATCACCTATTTTCCCTATTATTCCCTTATTCTGAGGTATATTTTCGTGCTAACATTAGCGAGTTGCAAGCAGGGTGTTGTCATCACTGATAGCAATCGAGTGCAAGAGAGAGAGAGAGAATATCGATCGACTGTGTCTCAGTGGCCTTGGGGGAAATTGGCGGGAAGGTAGCTTGCCTCACCCATACATTATACAACTCGCGGGCTATATCTCCGATTTTGACCATCCAAACGCTGTTTTCACTCGTTTTATTGTTGTTTCAGGTTAATACCTTTATAATCAACCCATAATAGGCGCATATGGATAATTATTAATGCTATTAATGGTACAATGAATATTTTAGTGACGAAAAACCTTAAATACGTCGGCACAGGGGGAGGTTTTCAATTACCCCCGTGCGCACTTCAGAGGTTAAGGCTGTGCGGCCAAATTACGTTAATTGACGGGATGCTCTCTTGAGAGATCCAGATCGCTAGTATCTGGTTCTCTCCTGGCGATCCTCTCAAAGTCAAAGCAACCGAGATAGCACAGTGTTGGGTGGCAGAGGCAAAAGCCCTCACTCGCAACACAGTGCTAAACTCACAAGGTACACAGTCAGAAAGACCACCTAGGCTTCCCACGTCTCCGTTGCGATTGTACAGGTTCAACAAAACCTAGTACACATCGGGAATCACAACACCAGTAGCCTTATCCCAGTCTAGCATTACCTAGACCAGCAGAAAACAGGAACAATAATAATAATACACAGGGAAATGCATATACGAGTGCAACAAACATTAATCAATCCTAGTCTAAATTATCCCTTCCAAAATAGGCTATCTACTAGGCATATATCTCGTGAGAACTCAAGCGATAATACGTTGGCTGACTAGCTCTGCACCAAAGGGATCATTGAGGTTAAAAAGGGTATTTGAAAAGAGGAGATAGAATGTACGGTAGTAGAGAAAGTTCACATCAGTCAGAAGAATATATATAGTAGCAAGGGAAATGAGAAGTCGCTCTGCCTAATGAGTTCTGAAGAAAATGTGGCGAGACTTCCCTTTTTATACTCGGCCCTCTAGTGAGCATATCGTAAACAACTAAGGACCGCCCACTGACAATCATTACGTAACTTATCTCTCTCAATTTGTGATAGACAAAGGCTTTCCCACGCACTGAGGGGGAGGAGGGAGGAGGGGAGTGCTAGTGAGTTAGGCCCACCTCCCGCATGGCGCACTCACTGACCCCCGTTACGTAATCTCTCTCTCTCTCTCCTCTCATCATTACAAATAAGTTTCACACACAATACTTATAACTAATGATATAAAATAGAACTCGTTGACTCAGATGAAAACAAAATACATATTCATAATACTTATAGTACAACGGCTCACATGAACTAAGTTAGAAAACTCTACATAGACTCCAGCCAAAGTTCCTGCCCTGACGATCCTAGCGAGAGTGGGGCATGACTAGGCGTTCTGTACAGCATGCTCACACTCGACATGCGTCACAATATATATATATGAGAGAGAGATTTATTTTTTATTTTTTTCCCAGACCGCGTAATTCCCGAGAACGGGTGGTCATGAACATTAGGCGTTTGTCACGAATCGCTGGGTCAAGTTGCCCTGGCTTGACATCTACCAATAACATTTTGACAGTGAGGGCTCGATCCGCCGACCCTCTCATCAGCAGTCAATGCTCTACTGACTATGCCACAGGTCGCAACAATCAATTTTCCCATATACTATCTACTAATTACACTTTTTGATCTAGCCAAGTATTATCTTTCTGTAATCAACCCCTTGAGGATTATGACGCGTTTTGAAAGTATTAATGGGTATCATTAGACAATTATATACAGCTTAGGGAGGATCTGTGGGAATTACAATGGTAAAGACTATCTCAACTAACCCTCTGACTTCAATTTACCTTCCCAAATCTGAAATATACCGTCAAATAATGGTCAGAATATACTGCTTTAAATGCGTAATGGTCCTCATGGTCCTTTTTCATCCCCTCAAGCCAGAGTCACACGAGCCCTTTTTCGAGCAATTTGTACGGGCAATTATGGTCTGGAAGCTTAAAAAATCCCACTTTATCAGAATTCAGCCACCTAATATAATCTATCTTCAGTCTAGTTACCGATACCAGTGCGAAAATGTCCCGAAATTATACGAGAAAAAACTTGCTCATGGAAAATTGACGGAAAAAGCCCTCGTATGACAGCGGCTTCAGTCCCCTTCATGCAGCAGGTTGATCTCTGGTTCCGCAGGTGAGGAGGCTGACTGTGTTGGCAGTGGGGAAGGAGGAGGGAGGTGTATGGAGGCGGGCGCGGTACTGCTGCAGGGAGATACTGTACCGAGGATCACTGACGCCACCGCTATCACTAAGGTATTGGACTCTTTATAAATACCTATGTGTTGTGAAAGAGAAAAATTACTGTTTATAAATATGTACGTGTTGTGAAAGAGAGATAAATTACTGTTTATAAATATGTACGTGTTGTGAAAGAGATAAATTACTGTTTATAAATATGTACGTGTTGTGAAAGAGAGATAAATTACTGTTTATAAATATGTATGTCTTGTGAAAGAGAGAAATTAAAGTTTACATATATGTAATGTATGTGTTGTGAAATTATAATGTAAAACTTGCAAAATATACAAACCAAAACTGGGACGACACACTCTACAGGTCTCCCTCTATTTACGATTGGGTTACGTTCTTGAAAACCCGATCTTAAATAGAAACATTGTATAGCCAACCCTAATATTAGTGGGGTAAATGGGGATGCGTTCTGGGACCAGCCTAAACACAAACACAAGGACCTAGAAATCTATAATAATAACGTAAATTGTGGCGTCATATAGTGAGGGAAACCTGTATATGAGAGAAGAATTATCTAACACTAAAGTTATTTTTTTTTTTATAAAACATTAATTTAACCAATACAGTACCAGGGACGCCATTTTTATCATATTCTGGTAAATGTTAGACGATGTTATTCAGCTTAAGAAGGACCTCTACCAATATTAATGTTTTAAAACGATCTCAACCAACCCATTGAACTACCACAGATCCTTCCTTAGCTGCATAATAATCATTTAAATATAACTAGAATAAAGTATAACACGCATCGCTGGTACTCAAAGGGTTAATCAATGAATTATATTTAATGCATAATACACCTTTCAAATACATCAGAGGTATCTAATTCACGAGTTGCTACATTACAGGATCTAATTCACGAGTTGCTTCATTACAGGATGAACCTCAGGAGGGTGCGGTATGTGCAAACCCTCACATCAGATCCAGGGAGAATGAGGAGCCCTCGTTGTACTCTGGTCACATCCCTCCTCCCTACCTCGCTCACCCCTCAAATGTTCCTCACTCCTCGCACATCAATCACCCCACACAAGCCACCCATCCATCGCCTCACCCTAGCCACCCCACTCACCCTCACTATTCAATTCATCCCACCCACCATCCAACTCATTCGGGTCATCTCCCTACGTATCCATCACATTCAATTCATCCATCGCACGGGAACCAATCAAGTTCCCACCCTCCGTACGCCTCCCACATCCACCAAGGCGTACTGGACCCCGGTGAGCTGGGACCAATACCACCTCAGTACAGCATCAAGTCGACCACCTCCCTACATGACTTGGCAGAAGCAGTGCCTTCTGGCCGCAGTCATGGGTCCTCACATGGGGCCGGGTCGGTACAACACAATGATGGGGCCAGTGTTTATAGTACTATGAGGCGAGGGGGGGACAGAGGCAGAGAACCCCCTTGTCCCCCTCACCCAGACAGACACAGAGAACTCCCTCACCCCCCTCACCCAAGAGCAGTCACAACCTTCTTAGCCACAAACCACCAGGAGAGTGCCGTCTAACACCCACACTAATGGCCATAGTTTATATTCTTCCATTAACCCGGACACTCTCAGAGAAGGCCGTTGGCCGTCAGTACAAAAGTCACTCACCAGTACCAGAGACAGACGATGTCCGTCAGTAATATGCGGTCCTTGTAACTGCCAGTGTCGAGCGGTAGCTGCAAACATGACTTGTAGGCACTGCTCTGAGTAGTTGGCACCACTTCTCAGCTTGGTTGCAAGCTTCCACATGCTGGCTGGGCCAGTGCTTCACCAACTTTTGAGGTGGGAGGATGTTCTCTCTTGCCTCTGAAGCCATTTTGGCCTCACTGACTGGTACTGGAGGATACATTTATGGTAATAACCTCTGGTACAATATGGGTTAATATCCTGTTCTATATAGGTAGGCCAGAAATCGTGACCTCTAACCTCGGTAACTCAGAAAGGGCTAGAGTAAATGGGCTGCAAATTTCCAGACCTATTCCCTGGCTGACCCTTCCCAAATGGTGGAAATTGTTGCTTGAGTACTCTAGTTGTTTGGGAGTTATAGAGATTTAAGTTAAAGAGTGTTGGAAAAGGGTATAGTTGGTTGCATTGTCCACGAATTATAGTTTGCCTCTGTGTTCACAGTATAATTTACTGGATTATAGTTTAATGTTGGTTAACCAAAGAATGGGTTTGACTTTGTGCTGTCATCTCAGTAAGTTATCTTAATTACTTGTACTTGTTACCCTCGCTCATCTTCACTGCAATAAATGAGAGATGCCACTCAAATTGTTTTCATTCCATTGCAGGTTATACAGTAGGGAATTTTATATAATGCATATTTTAAAATTTAGTATTCGAAAAATATCTATATCTATACTGTATACTCAAGCACATCTATCTGTCTATCTATCTACATACTCAGACCCATACCTTTTTTTCTCTTTCTTTTTTCTTATTTTTAATCTGGGGATGCCCGACTCGGAAAATATAGAATGCAATTAATTATCTTCGACATGTATTTAGTATAATTTCAGTTATGATTTCTTTCTAGTCACTTGTACTCTATAGCAAGCATGAGTACTCGGGTATGAAGCCTTTGATGTGAAGTAATTAGGAGCAACTATTGATGTATATATTATTATATACATTACACCCTAGATATAGTTGCACTAATGTTGCGTTAGACTTTGTAGGAGGCTGAACATATCCTAACTCATTCTGTACCGGTGCCGTCCTTTTCAACTTTATTCTGGCTACTATTAGACGATTTTATTCAGCTTTAAAGGGGCCTCCCATACTCAACAGGCTTCGAACTATCTCGACAATCTCAAACACTCACCTGCCTGTGATCCAGACAACATAAGCAACATACACCTTAGACACCAAGGACCACAAGGCATACAAGCACTTACCAACATATTAAACTACAGTTATTCACACAACACAATACCAGACATCTGGAAGCATGGTGTCATCATTACATTCCCCAAACCCAACATAGACCCCACACTACCCTCCTCACACTGCCCCATCACACTCCTTTGCACCCCCTCCAAAGTCTCAGAACGCCTCGTACTACAACTGACCACACACGCTCTACCCCTAGCTCCAACAAAACATGGCTTCAGGCCACTACACTCCACAAACACACTTCTTACAGACCTTGCACTAAGAGCTTTTGACAGCATCAACTCAGCCAGACCACCACACAAATCACTACATGCCACACTCGACATTAGTAAAGCCTTCGATGCCATCCCCCGCCACAACCTAACAAACAAAATCTACAACACAAACATGCACAACAATACAAAAAGGTGGCTGGCCAACTACCTACCAGGCAGATAACAAACATATAAATTGCCGGTCAGTCATCTAGCATCAGAAACTTCACAAACTGAGTTCCGCAAGGTTCCATCCTGTCGCTCGCACTCTTCAATCTGATCATTCATGTTATTCCTACACCCCACGCACCCAAAATATATATAGCTTCCTACGCAGACGACATAACACTCACATGCACACACCAAGACCCAGATAGAGCAACACTTCTCCTTCTCCAACCCCATCTCAACACACTATATAACTGGTGCACTACAAACAGGCTCAAGTTAGCCCCAGCCAAATCCATTGCAACCCTCCTCACAAGCTGGACAGCCGAATACAAAAACACCCCGCACCTCACCATAAACAACACCCCCCTAACACACACACACGTACACAAAATCCTAGGATTTAAACAACATATCACAAACAAAAAATATACTGACACCCAGACTTAACGTCCTCAGGTCACTTGTCCACACAAAATTTGGACACAACAAAGAAACTATCACCACAGCATACAAGCAATACATAAGATCAGTGATGGAATATGCAAGCCCTGCCTGGGCTTCTAACCTAGCTGAAACACATCACAAGACCTTACAGACTATTCAAAATAAAGTCCTAAAAATCATCACAGGCTGCACAGCTACTACACCTACAGATCACCTACATCATGAAACCAAAGTCCTCAAAGTCAAAGACCACCTGGATATGAGAGGCACTCAATTGTTGGCTGCAGCCTCCACAAACCAACACCACCCACTACACTACATGGCAACACACCCACATACACCAAGAAATATCAAAACAACATCCAGCACACACTATCACACACAAATACTGTCATCTCTCCCTCCCTGCCCACCCCAAACCAGCGTCCAGAAGCACATCCATACTCATATCTCTCGCCGTTCCATCCAATCATTCATAGACAACACGCAGCTGCAGGCACGACCTCCCGAAATCCATCCTTCTGAATCCTCCCTTCCTCGCGAGGACAGAGTCCACCTGGCCAGGTTGCGATGTGGGCACCATCCAGCTCTTCTGGGCTATCAGAAGAGACTGGATGACTACGTCGACAACACCTGCCCAGGATGCAACACAGCACCCCATACTATTAAACACATCATAGAAGACTGCATTCTACACAATCACTTATGCCAACAACATAATCTACACTCCTTGAGAGCCCTGTGGGAAAGCCTGATCATGGTCATGGGCTTCCTTAGCAACTCGGGGTTGTTCGGCCAGGCAGCCTAGGGAACGACAACAAAAACAACCCTTCTTACTACTACAGATCCTTCTTAACCCTTTCCCTGCGGGAGACGTTCCCGAACGCCATGGCAATTTACAGCAATTTACAGGATTTTAAAGCCTCTTAAAGCATGTAAAATCGAGTGCGAGAGAGCGGGAGTGCGACAGGCCACACGTCCTTCTCCCAGCCAGGCGGCCGCGGCACTGAGGGCTCTGAGTCAGAGTCTCGCGACGTATATATTGCTGCCAAATGCAAATGTAGCGCGACATTAGCGATAATTGCTCATTTTAGCTAATGTCTGTGGTAGAGCTGTGTGTGAATCCCGCGAGCGACAAATCTCGTTTTGGTGTAATTTTGAAGCTATTTTCTTCTAGTTTTCGGCTGAATAAATTTAATTTCATTCAGATACTTGTCTAATCAATCAGGAGTGCCTGAATGAGCCCTAATATGGCAGAAATATGCGAAAATATGCCCGCAGCGTAAGTGTTAAGCTTCTCAAATTGTTCTCAATATACGGAGGATAAAAATAAAAATACTTGGCCGATACAGAAGGGGTTGACACCAGGAATGCCAATGTCAACATACAGTACTGAACATTGGTGAAGGTTTTCCACTTTGTTATAATTATAAGAACATAAGAACATAAGAAAATGGGAGTCTGCAGAAAGCTGATTGGCCTAAGCAAGGCAGATCCCTGTCCCACACAACCCCAATTACAAAGCCCAATTATAGGCTCAACACTCTAATACCCTGAGGATCATCTTACCAAAACGGTTAGAGATTAACGCAGGATTACGGGGTCTGCAGAGCGCTGATTGGCCCAACCCGGCTGATCCCCCTTCACACCCAACCCTTCTCGTCCATATGCTTATCCAATTTTATCTTAAAGCTCCCTATCGTTCTTGATCCCACTATATCACTTGGTAGCCTATTCCACCCATCTACAACTCTGTTACCAAACCAATATTTGCCTATATCTTTTCTGAAACGAAATTTATCTAATTTGAAACCATTGGTACGAGTTCTTTCGCTATCACTGAGCTTTAGTACATTTGTCATGTCCCCTTTGTTAATCCCACTAACCCACTTGAACACCTCTATCATATCCCCTCTAACTCTGCGTCTCTCTAACGAATGTTAACCTAATATCTTCAACCTTTCTTCATACGGAAAATTTCTAATATTATGGATAATTTTTGTCATTCTACGCTGAACTCTCTTCAATAAATCTATGTCCATTCTGTAATAAGGACACCAAAATTGAACAGCATAATCCATATGGGGTCTCACTAATGACAAGTACACTTTTAAGATAACATCAGCAGTTCTGATACTCACACTCCTAGAGATGAACCCGAGAATCCTGTTTGCCTTATTACGAACGCTTATACACTGTTTTCTAGGCTTCAAATCATTGGTAACAAACACACCTAGATCTTTCTCGCAGTCTGAATGTTCTAATTCTAAATTAGCTAGTTTATATTTAACATTTGTTTGCATCTTCCCTATCTTTAATACCTTGCATTTGTCAATGTTAAACTTCATCTGCCAATTTACTGACCATTCATGTAAGGTATCTAGATCCCTTTGGAGGCACTCTAAATCTCTATCTGAATCAATTGATCTCCCTATTTTAGTATCGTCTGCGAATTTACTTATCCTACTAGTTATACCTAAATCTAGGTCATTTATGTATATAAGAAACAACAGGGGACCTAATACCGATCCCTGGGGGACACCACTTTTGACTGCTCCCCACTCTGACTTGGTACCATTTATGCTGACTCTCTGTTTCCTACCAATTAGCCATGACCTAATCCATCGCATTGTCATTTATTCAAATACGTATGATGAATTAGTCGATCATAACTGAAAATAAGCATGTATTTTTTTGATAATTTATATATAATACAAAATTATAATTTGATATCTTACAATAAGATGGTATGTAACAGGCACCATACAATCTCTCTTTAATTTGATGTATGATTCTCTCTCTCTCTCTCTCTCTCTCTCTCTCTCTCTCTCTCTCTCTCTCTCTCTCTCTCTCTTATCAGAAAAAGGCGTTCAGCACATGAGTGACACCCTAAATCAAGCAACCTACATTGCCCACGAAAACAACGCCAGTCAGGACCGAGAAATAACTATGCTAATAGACTCCTCTGAGTATTGATATCGCTACCCCCGGAAAAGCCCTCCCACAACCCCACCCAATCAAACTCCACCCGCACAGTTAAGAGAAATAAATAACCCCGCCCAACCCTTCCAAGTCCATCACAACCATTTAAACGAAACCGTCAACCCCAATGGCCCACAAGTTGCGAAAACTTACCTACCTGAACCACAAAGCAAACTAAACAACCCCACCCAACCCCATCCAAGCCAACCCAACCAACTGAATGAATTTGACAACCCGCCGCGGCTTCAAGTCACAACCCCAAACCCATCCCCACCAATAAGAAAAACAAATCCAGCGCATGCTGAGAGAAATGATATAAAAATAATATCCATAAATGCCTGCTCAATAAGAAACAAAATAGACGAACTCAAATGTCTGTTATTAAATGAGAAAGTTGACGTTATTTGTATAACGGAAACACATCTGAACCTTAAAAATAAAGATCTACTTCATGAATATCACATAGAGCCATATAAATTTTTTCATAAAGACCGTAACAATGGAAAACAAAGAGGGGGGGTTGCAATGTACGTTGCAACCTACTTAAACCCAGTCGAGGTGACTCTCCCCGAAAGTAATGCAGAAATAGTGTGCGTCAAAATAAATAAAAAAAACATGAAGTTAAATATCACTACAGCGTACCGACCACCGAGACTAACTGTTGCCGATGATACAATTTTTTATGAAATACTAGAGAAAACCCTTAATTCCGACGAAACAGTTTTACTAGGTGACTATAACCTCCCCCTAATTGACTGGAATACCCTGACCGGAAAAAATGCTGAGTCACGCCTAATGACAAGCTTCATCCAGGACAATTTTTTGACTCAACACGTAAAACAGCCGACGCGAGACAGGAATATATTAGACCTCGTAATCACTACCCAAGAAAATTTATTATCAAACCTGGATGTAGGTGAACATCTGGCAACGTCCGATCATAAAATCTTAAGAATCAATGTTATAAGCAAATATTCCTCAGTAAAAACAACAGGAATGGTTTCGGACTTCAAAAACGCAAATTATGACGGACTTAAGGAATCGCTATCAAACATACACTCAAACCTCATAAATATAAACGAAGTAAATGAACTATGGGGACATTTTAAGTCTACAATTACAGAAGCGCATAAACAATTTGTACCCATGAAACCAAAACGTAATACGAAATCAAGTATGCCCCCTTGGTACAGTAGAGACATCGGCAAGGCAATAAGGAAAAGGAATCAACTCCACAAACTTGTAAAAAATAACACAAACACTGAAGTAATTAAAAACTTGTACAAAAATAGTAGAAGGGAAGTGAAAAAAATAATTAGGGCGAACAAACAAAATTACGAAATGACTATTGCCAGAGAAAGTGCCACAAACCCCCAAAAATTCTACAGTTACGTAAACAAAAATAAACAGATCAAAAGCGGAATCGGACCGCTAATAGAAGATGGCCAGACAATAACAGGTGACACAAACACGGCAAATCTGCTCAACAAATATTTTGACTCAGTTTTCACAGAAGAAATTATCGATCATACCCTTGAAAATAACACCTCAACTCATGTGATAGGAGATTTCACCATCAGTGTTACCGAAGTACAAAGCAAATTGAGTAATTTAAATGTAAATAAGACCCCGGGACCCGACATGCTCCACCCGAAAATAATTAAGAATGTCTAGGACGAAATAGCAAAACCCCTGACACAACTATTTAACTTATCACTACTACAGGGGATTGTACCGAGTGATTGGAAAGATGCGAACATTACGCCGATATACAAGAAGGGTAGCAAGGCCAAAGCGAGTAATTACAGACCAATTAGCCTAACTTCAATTGTAGGAAAAATCATGGAAAAAATCATTAGAGATAAGATAGTAGATTACCTCGAATCAAACAACCTAATCAAAAATAGTCAACACGGCTTTAGATCAAATAAGTCATGCCTAACAAATTTGATTGAATTTTATAACAAACTATTCACATATAACGACATGACGAAATCACTAGATATAATCTTCTTGGACTTTCAAAAAGCTTTCGACAAGGTGCCTCACCGAAAACTATTGGCTAAACTGGAGAGGATAGGTATCAAAGGTGAAATTCATTCTTGGATAAAAAATTGGCTTACAGACAGAAGACAGAGAGTGGTGATAAATGGAGTGGAATCGGAGTGGGAGCCTGTCACTAGTGGAGTTCCACAGGGTTCAGTCCTTGGACCGGTCCTGTTTCTCATTTACATTAACGATATCGATGTAGGGGTAAACAACACCATTTCCAAATTCGCCGACGATACAAAAATAGGAAATACAGTCCTGAACGAAGATGATAGAAATGCGTTGCAATCTGATTTAAACAAGATATCAGAGTGGTCGAAAAAATGGCAGATGCCCTTCAATGTCGATAAATGTCAGGTGCTGCAGGTTGGTAGCAGAAATATGAAATACAAATACGAAATGAATGGCAAACAAATAAAAACCGCAACGGTAGTAAAAGACCTAGGGGTACTAATATCTGAAAACCTAAAAACTTCCGACCAATGTATAGCAGCTGCAAATAAGGCAAACATAGCATTGGGCTTTATTAAACGAAAATTTACATATAAACATGAAAACGTAATAGTGCCACTGTTCAAAAGTATGGTGAGGCCCCACCTTGAATATGGTGTGCAGTTCTGGTCACCTTATCTGATCAAAGACATTGTAAGACTTGAGTCAGTACAGCGTAGAGCGACGAAGATGATACCCTCATTAAGAAATAAACCATATGAAGAAAGACTTAAACGATTGAACCTGTTCTCATTAAAAAAGAGGAGGTTGAGGGGTCAGCTTATTGAGTGCTTTAAGATATTAAAAGGTTTCGACAAAGTCGATGTAAATGCACTATTCACATTAAACAATACTAATCAAACTCGCGGAAATGGAATGAAATTAAAAACCAAAAAGGCAAACCTAGATGTCACAAAGAGTTTCTTCACCTACAGTGTGGCGACAGAGTGGAATAAACTACCAGCGAGAGTGGTGGAGAGCGACACAATAAACGCTTTCAAGGGAAGGCTTGACCTCTATCTGCAGAGGGCTGGGGTGATATGAAAAAAAAAAAAAAAAAAAAAAAAAAAAAAAAAAAAAATGTATGTATATGTATGTGTGTGCACTGTACAGTATGTATATATATATACTGTATATATATATGTATGTATGTGTGTGTGTGTGTGTGTTTATATGTGTGCACCGGTGTATATATGTGTATGTATGTATGTATGTGTATATGTATGTGTATGTATATATATATGTATATGTATATGTATGTATATGTGTATATATGTGTATATGTATATGTATGTATGTGTGTATGTGTATATATGCATATATGCATATATAGTTTGTAAGGCCAGACTGCCTAGTAAGGACCTTGAGGTCTGTGTGGTCTGTGTAAACTATGACTCTATGTAGCTCTTATGTAGCTCTCTCTCTCTCTCTCAATACAATTCTGGTGTAATTCGTCTATAATACAAGTTTCATTGAATCACATCATCACTTGTGAGGGGTAATAGGAATTTTATTTATATATTTATATATGTATTTATTATTATATATATATATTTTGTTAATAGTTGTTATTTTAAAGTTACATTTTAGTAGCTATCAGCCACACATAGTTACCACCGAAAACAAATGTACACTCGGATACCATAGTCTCTAGCCCACTCATAAATATTCCTGGACTTCACTTATTTCGAATTATGGAAGCATATCTCTGGAAACGAATTAATGAACATAATTGTCTATACATCAACTACAAAAATATATATATACTATTAATTGAGAAGCAAATTATATACACATTTCTGTCCAGATAGTTAAAGTTGCATAAAGAAATACATAGGAGCTCCACGAATCATTACGAGTGGGGTAGAGGCTATGGTATCCTATAGGTAGCGCCAACGAACTTAACAATAATCTTGATCCCTGACCTCTCTGTAACTCAAAAGGGCCTAGAGCAAACTGGCTGTAAATATCCACACCTATTTCCTGGTGGACTCTTCCCAAATGATAGAAACGTCACCCTGATTGCTGTCGTTCCTTTCAAGTTAGAAGAAGTTAAGGGATCAAGATGATTGTCAAGTTCGTTGGCGCTACCTATAGTAAACACTCGGATATCATATTCTCTATCCCAGTGATAAAATATCGTGGAATTGGGGTTTCTTTATGCAATTAAAACTATCTGGATTAATTTTAGGATATAACGTGCTTATCAATAAATAGTGTGCTTACAGTAGTTATGTAGTTGATGCATAGAAAATTAAATTTATAAATACATTTCCAGCGATATACTTCCATAATTAGAAATAGGTGAAGTCCACGAATATACAGCATATGAGAGGGCTAGAGACTATGGTATTCGAGTGTACATTGATTGTTAACTGGTCAAGCTCACCAAACCATATCAGTGGTGTCCCCTTTTGGGAAAACATTGTATATTTACACATTGTATATTTACACATAGCAGAACCGGTTGACACACTCTGTAAGCCACACTTATAAATGAAATCCTGTGCACTTCCTTGCTATACCATTTTCCAAATAGGTAGGCCAGAAATCGTAAACCTCAACTTCTATGACTCAAAAAGGGCTGGAGGAAATGGGCTGTAAATTTCCACACGTAGGCCAGAAATCGTGAATCCTAACCTTTATAACTCAAAAAAGGGTTGGAGGAAATGGGTTGTACAATTTTGCACCTATTCCCTGGCTGACCCTTCCGAAATTATTGCAGTGTTAGCTTGATTACTCTAGTCGTTTGTGAGCTATAGAGGTTAATGTTCAAGAGTTTTGGCCTACATATTGAGAACAGGGAAAAGTATGATAGCATTTTTGTATATTAACTCAATGACTGCGGGCTGTTATATAAAAAAATACCGTTATCATCACTTGTCATATGACAATTGCTGAAATTCTGCCTAGAACAAGGCCTGGGAGGTAGGCGAGCGAGTATAAGCAGCGCAGAACGGTCCCATCCATAGCCCCCCCCCCCATGTCTGGGCGGTGACTAGTGACAGTGGAAGACATCTCAAACTCCCTTACAGACTTGGGAGATAGCGAAAACAGCTAAAAACAGCTCATTTTTACTGATTTAGCGTCACCTGTGCAATATTGTTGCACGGCAACCAGTGGTCGTACAGACATGACTCAGATGTCATTGGAAAGGTCTATCCCTCTGCTTACAGGGATTAATAATTGAAATATGTTCTAGCTCTTGTTTATACATGAACATTTGCAGGGAATGAAGGTTACTTTTAGTCCAAAAAACCCGTATGGCACAGTGGTGACCAAGCAATTGTCATATGACAAGTGTCGCAGTCATTGCGTTAACATAATTATGTCAGGGTGTAATGCACTGAGAACTTCCAAATAATACTGTTTAATAACAATGTATATGACATATGTACTGTACAGTGTAAATAAATCTGTTTTAGTATCTCTTTTATATAATCAGTTTCATCATCATATCTTTTCCATTATATGAATTCCAGATTATATTTTCCAAAGTGAACATTAAGATTTTTATAAATTACGCACAATCCTTGGGTGGACTGTAGGCCTACTTGATGATATTTGCAGGACATTCAGCTTTTCAACAGGAAGAACCCCTTCTGTAACAGCGACGTCTTTTCAATCTTAGTGGATAAAAAACACCATCTGAGGAAGAGCACTTTATTGACAACGTTTCGCAGATAGCTTCATCAGGTCACTGGTGACCTGATGAAGCTATCTGCGAAACGTTGTCAATAAAGTGCTCTTCCTCAGATGGTGTTTTTTATCCATGCTGTCTACTTTTCAAGTACCACTCAATTTTCAATCTTATTCTAGCTATAATTAGACAATTTTATGCGGACCCTTCCTGATGTGTATCGTCATCAGATAGGCACCGAAATCCGCTTATTACATTTCCTGGGAGCAAGGCAAGCGGTTGCAAGCAGTGCAGGACCGCTTCATCCGTCACCCACCAAGGCTGGGCCGGCACTGATGTAACTTTCTACCCCTTCCTAGTTCACTGCAGCGTTACACATAGCGAAAACATCTCAAAACCGCACATTTTTTGCGATTTTGGCCAACCTTTGCAAGACAACCAGACGTCATACAGAGATGATTCAGGTGTCATTGGAAAGCTCAATTACTGAACTTTCACGGATATACAAGTGTATTACGTTCTGGCTCTTGTTTATGGATGAAAATTTGCAGAGAATGAAGCTCAATTAAGGCCAAAACCCCCGCAATGAAAGAGTTTAGAAGGATCTGTGGTAGTGACAATGGTTAAGTGAGATAGTTCGAAACCTGTTAATTGCTGGAGGCCCTTTATAAGCTGAGTAAAATCGTCTAATTGTTGCTAGAATTAAGTTAAAAAGACATCGCCGGTACAGAAAGGGTTAATAAAAACCATTGAATATGTGGATGCTATGAGTAATGTAATAAACAGTCAACTAATTATGAATATGGGAATGCCAAAATAATAATAATGATAACA
Organism: Lithodes maja; assembly: GCA_037953745.1. Classification (NCBI taxonomy): domain Eukaryota; kingdom Metazoa; phylum Arthropoda; class Malacostraca; order Decapoda; family Lithodidae; genus Lithodes; species Lithodes maja. The sequence continues at coordinate 44,727 of JBAKBP010007048.1, read as the reverse complement.
ATTCAACAATAAATGGCCGTTTGATTAGGGTCGTGGTGAATTTTACTAAAGGGTACATCACACAGTCAGGAGTGCGAGCTAGAGTCACTAGGAGTAGGGGACAATTCGGACTCGCGGGCCTATTTACAGTGAAAATCGATGACTCTTAGTGATTCTAGCGACTCCTAGCGGATTCTGTTGGACTCCCACTCGCTCGTGGTGAAAATCGATGACTCCTAGTGACTAGCGACTCCTAGTGACTACTGTTAGACTCCCACTAGCTCGCACTCCTGACTGTGTGAAGACCCCTTAATCTGAGTGTAGCCACCTGACTCTTACCCCTTTATCGACAAGGTACGGTGGCGCTAATAAGTAATGTCTCGGTTGTCATTACGTTTGGCTCACTCTGTGCTATATTAATGTCTGTCAGATGTTGAATAGGGTTGTAAGTGTAGGAACATGTTTGTATATCTCACTTGAAACGAATAAATCAAGTTTTAGATATTGCTGATACCAATTATTAATAAAATTACTTGATGCCGAGACATCACTTATTTGGCCGACTGTACAAGGTGTTCGGAAAGTCACTTATACATTTTCTTGTCTATGTGTATGAAGGAGACAAAAGGCAGGTTGCTTGTAATGGGTCTCTCCCCCAAAGCCAAAAGAGTGACAGAGCCAAATTCAAGGGACGTTGGGATCAAAATGCCTGGACGCACAACGTTTAAAGTACTGTACAGTAGTTTAAGTCATAGGGTGAAGGAAAGGTTGATTGCCCCTTTAAGGGACCCCACCTCGCTTTTTTTTTTTCTTTCTCTCCCTCTCTCTTTGGCTTGTATCCATTCGGCCCCATTTAGCCTACTGTTTAAGACGTTTACCCCCATCCAGGTGTCAATATATTCCTGGCGAGCGGTAGCGAGCCAGCATACATATATTTTAGTTTTGACAGCAAGCTAAATTTGTAAATTTTTTGATAGAAAATGTTCTCCGGCGAAGCCGGATTTCTCCATACAACGCTGGCTCGCTATCGCTCGCCCGGAAGAAATCGACACCTGGATGGGGGTAAACGTCTTAAAACAGTTGGCTGAATGGGGCCGAATGGATACAAGTCAGGGAAAGAGAGAAAAGGAGAGAAAGATAAAACAATACAAAAAACGGTGACCCCCCCTTAACACGATGACGCCGTGTTCACCTTGTGTTCTGGCTATAATTAAACGATTTTATGCTGCCCATGTAGGACCTGTGGTAATAAAAACGGTTAAGGGTGGATGGTTCACTTGTTATGCTGCCCATGTAGGATCTGTGGTAATAAAAACGGTTAAGGGTGGATGGTTCACTTGTTATGCTGCCCATGTAGGACCTGTGGTAATAAAAACGGTTAAGGGTGGATGGTTCACTTGTTATGCTGCCCATGTAGGACCTGTGGTAATAAAAACGGTTAAGGATGGATGGTTCACTTGTTATGCTGCCCATGTAGGACCTGTGGTAATAAAAACGGTTAAGGGTGGATGGTTCACTTGTTATGCTGCCCATGTAGGACCTGTGGTAATAAAAACGGTTAAGGGTGGATGGTTCACTTGTTATGCTGCCCATGTAGGACCTGTGGTAATAAAAACGGTTAAGGATGGATGGTTCACTTGTTATGCTGCCCATGTAGGACCTGTGGTAATAAAAACGGTTAAGGGTGGATGGTTCACTTGTTATGCTGCCCATGTAGGACCTGTGGTAATAAAAACGGTTAAGGGTGGATGGTTCACTTGTTATGCTGCCCATGTAGGACCTGTGGTAATAAAAACGGTTAAGGGTGGATGGTTCACTTGTTATGCTGCCCATGTAGGACCTGTGGTAATAAAAACGGTTAAGGATGGATGGTTCACTTGTTATGCTGCCCATGTAGGACCTGTGGTAATAAAAACGGTTAAGGGTGGATGGTTCACTTGTTATGCTGCCCATGTAGGACCTGTGGTAATAAAAACGGTTAAGGGTGGATGGTTCACTTGTTATGCTGCCCATGTAGGACCTGTGGTAATAAAAACGGTTAAGGATGGATGGTTCACTTGTTATGCTGCCCATGTAGGACCTGTGGTAATAAAAACGGTTAAGGATGGATGGTTCACTTGTTATGCTGCCCATGTAGGACCTGTGGTAATAAAAACGGTTAAGGATGGATGGTTCACTTGTTATGCTGCCCATGTAGGACCTGTGGTAATAAAAACGGTTAAGGGTGGATGGTTCACTTGTTATGCTGCCCATGTAGGACCTGTGGTAATAAAAACGGTTAAGGATGGATGGTTCACTTGTTATGCTGCCCATGTAGGACCTGTGGTAATAAAAACGGTTAAGGATGGATGGTTCACTTGTTATGCTGCCCATGTAGGACCTGTGGTAATAAAAACGGTTAAGGATGGATGGTTCACTTGTTATGCTGCCCATGTAGGACCTGTGGTAATAAAAACGGTTAAGGGTGGATGGTTCACTTGTTATGCTGCCCATGTAGGACCTGTGGTAATAAAAACGGTTAAGGGTGGATGGTTCACTTGTTATGCTGCCCATGTAGGACCTGTGGTAATAAAAACGGTTAAGGATGGATGGTTCACTTGTTATGCTGCCCATGTAGGACCTGTGGTAATAAAAACGGTTAAGGGTGGATGGTTCACTTGTTATGCTGCCCATGTAGGACCTGTGGTAATAAAAACGGTTAAGGATGGATGGTTCACTTGTTATGCTGCCCATGTAGGACCTGTGGTAATAAAAACGGTTAAGGGTGGATGGTTCACTTGTTATGCTGCCCATGTAGGATCTGTGGTAATAAAAACGGTTAAGGGTGGATGGTTCACTTGTTATGCTGCCCATGTAGGACCTGTGGTAATAAAAACGGTTAAGGGTGGATGGTTCACTTGTTATGCTGCCCATGTAGGACCTGTGGTAATAAAAACGGTTAAGGGTGGATGGTTCACTTGTTATGCTGCCCATGTAGGATCTGTGGTAATAAAAACGGTTAAGGGTGGATGGTTCACTTGTTATGCTGCCCATGTAGGACCTGTGGTAATAAAAACGGTTAAGGGTGGATGGTTCACTTGTTATGCGGCCCATGTAGGATCTGTGGTAATAAAAACGGTTAAGGGTGGATGGTTCACTTGTTATGCGGCCCATGTAGGATCTGTGGTAATAAAAACGGTTAAGGGTGGATGGTTCACTTGTTATGCTGCCCATGTAGGACCTGTGGTAATAAAAACGGTTAAGGGTGGATGGTTCACTTGTTATGCTGCCCATGTAGGATCTGTGGTAATAAAAACGGTTAAGGGTGGATGGTTCACTTGTTATGCTGCCCATGTAGGACCTGTGGTAATAAAAACGGTTAAGGGTGGATGGTTCACTTGTTATGCTGCCCATGTAGGATCTGTGGTAATAAAAACGGTTAAGGGTGGATGGTTCACTTGTTATGCTGCCCATGTAGGACCTGTGGTAATAAAAACGGTTAAGGATGGATGGTTCACTTGTTATGCTGCCCATGTAGGACCTGTGGTAATAAAAACGGTTAAGGATGGATGGTTCACTTGTTATGCTGCCCATGTAGGACCTGTGGTAATAAAAACGGTTAAGGATGGATGGTTCACTTGTTATGCTGCCCATGTAGGACCTGTGGTAATAAAAACGGTTAAGGGTGGATGGTTCACTTGTTATGCTGCCCATGTAGGACCTGTGGTAATAAAAACGGTTAAGGATGGATGGTTCACTTGTTATGCTGCCCATGTAGGACCTGTGGTAATAAAAACGGTTAAGGATGGATGGTTCACTTGTTATGCTGCCCATGTAGGACCTGTGGTAATAAAAACGGTTAAGGATGGATGGTTCACTTGTTATGCTGCCCATGTAGGACCTGTGGTAATAAAAACGGTTAAGGGTGGATGGTTCACTTGTTATGCTGCCCATGTAGGACCTGTGGTAATAAAAACGGTTAAGGATGGATGGTTCACTTGTTATGCTGCCCATGTAGGACCTGTGGTAATAAAAACGGTTAAGGGTGGATGGTTCACTTGTTATGCTGCCCATGTAGGACCTGTGGTAATAAAAACGGTTAAGGATGGATGGTTCACTTGTTATGCTGCCCATGTAGGACCTGTGGTAATAAAAACGGTTAAGGGTGGATGGTTCACTTGTTATGCTGCCCATGTAGGACCTGTGGTAATAAAAATGGTTAAGGATGGATGGTTCACTTGTTATGCTGCCCATGTAGGACCTGTGGTAATAAAAACGGTTAAGGGTGGATGGTTCACTTGTTATGCTGCCCATGTAGGACCTGTGGTAATAAAAACGGTTAAGGATGGATGGTTCACTTGTTATGCTGCCCATGTAGGACCTGTGGTAATAAAAACGGTTAAGGATGGATGGTTCACTTGTTATGCTGCCCATGTAGGACCTGTGGTAATAAAAACGGTTAAGGATGGATGGTTCACTTGTTATGCTGCCCATGTAGGACCTGTGGTAATAAAAACGGTTAAGGATGGATGGTTCACTTGCTATGCTGCCCATGTAGGACCTGTGGTAATAAAAACGGTTAAGGATGGATGGTTCACTTGTTATGCTGCCCATGTAGGACCTGTGGTAATAAAAACGGTTAAGGGTGGATGGTTCACTTGTTATGCTGCCCATGTAGGACCTGTGGTAATAAAAACGGTTAAGGGTGGATGGTTCACTTGTTATGCTGCCCATGTAGGATCTGTGGTAATAAAAACGGTTAAGGGTGGATGGTTCACTTGTTATGCTGCCCATGTAGGATCTGTGGTAATAAAAACGGTTAAGGGTGGATGGTTCACTTGTTATGCTGCCCATGTAGTATCTGTGGTAATAAAAACGGTTAAGGGTGGATGGTTCACTTTTTGGGCGATTTTTGCATGTATTCATTATTTTTCTAGTTTCCTCCCTAGACCTCCCATCAAATTTAAAAAAAACACATCCATTAGATCCCCCTTCTAGATTAACTTGTACATTTTTCGGTAGAAAAATGTCTCGGCCGAAGGCCGGTTCTTCCAACATTACAGGCTCACTATCGTTCGCCAGGGAAAAAATCGACATCTAAATAGCACGAAAGGTCTAAATATTGACTACAAAATGGGGCGAAAGGTCTTAAAATCAACTAACTAATGGGGCTAAACATGAGGGAGAAATTGGACCAGAAAACTGGCCCATAAGTCGGAGTTGCAATATATAACCAAATTACACTTCGTGATTTACACTTCGTGATTTACACTTCGTGATTTTGAACTGAATGTTTAGGTGACCGACAACTCAACCAGTAGACCATTTCAATCAGTAGCTCTCAGCCAGTACCAAATCAACCAATACGGTTAGGTTAGGTTAGTACTATATTTTGGCACTGGTTTGGTTGGTCTGGGTTAATTTGGCACTGGTTGAGAGCTACTGGTTGAAATGGTCTACTGGTTGAGATGACATGGAACCGAATGTTTATTAGTTTAAAATTATTACTGTAAATAAATCCACCTTCCCTCACTGCACATCACTTACCATAGGACGGACAGACGCACGTTAAGGGGGGGGTCACTCGCTTTTTTTATCTTGCTCTCCTTTTCTCTCTTTCCCTGGCTTGTATCCATTCGGCCCCATTCAGCCAACTGTTTTAAAACGTTTATCCCCATCCAGGTGTCGATTTCTTCCTGGCGAGCGATAGCGAGCCAGCATTGTATGGAGAAATCCGGCTTTGCCGGAGAATTTTGTTTCTCGAAAAATGTACAAATTTAGCTTGCTGTCAAAACAAAACTATATATATGCTGGCTCGCTACCGCTTGCCAAGAAAATATTGACACCTGGATGGGGGTAAACGATTTAAAACAGTAGGCTGAATGGGGCCGAATGGATACAAGCCAGGGAAAGAGAGAAAAGGAGAGAAAGAGAAAAGGAGAGCAAGATAAAAAATATCCAGTGACCCCCTTAACGTGTGTCTGTCCGTCCTATGGTAAGTGGTGTGCAGTGAGGGAAGGTGGCTTTATTTACAGTAATAATTTTAAACTAATAAACATTCGGTTCCATGTCATCTCAACCAGTAGACCATGCAATATATACTATGGAAATAACAAGACGTCGTCGGTACAGAAGGGGTTAATCGTTAAGTTCAAGGTGTCTATAATATTTATATGAAGTTTTGTACGTCTGAATATAATTGTTGACTATTCTTGTAATAAATGATACTATAATTATTGCCGATTGTAATTGAGATACCTACGATTGATATTTTAATTAGATAGATGGATGGGTGGATAGATAGATAGATAGATACAGTAGATAGATATATTGGATAGATAGATAGATAGATTGATGTTATACATGGAATTGGACTATCTGATGCTTTCTTCCTAAATTTCTCAGCAGTTATCAAGAACAGAAATGCATCTGGTATTAAACATGTCTTACTATTAAAACGAAAAACGTGGTTGGTTGACACACACACACACACACACACACACACAGTCACTCAGATACACACATACTCTCACTCACGCACACGTACTAACACACACGTTCATGATCTCTCTCTCTCTCTCTCTTTCTCTCACTACAGGTGAAGGTTTGTATGAAATTTCCTTTCCATTTCTAATTCTATAAATTCCTTCAGGCGGTTTTCAAGATTTGCAAGGTTATTCACTTCTAACTTTCTTCATGTACGGTAATTGCCGGAGGGATGGAGGGTGGGGAGAGAGCGTTCTTCTTTGCTATTATTTCCTTCCACTTTCCCTTACTCTCGGGTTAGCTATCTCTACTAGAATTAAGTCCTGACCACCTCGCTGGGATCGTAAGGTCTGTGTGGTCAGTGTATATAATTAAGTCACGACCACCTCGCTGGGATCATAAGGTCTGTGTGGTCAGTGTATATAATTAAGTCTTGATCACCTCGCTGGGATAGTAAGGTCTATGTGGTCAGTGTATACATGTAAATCTATGCAAGATATAATTATCCCTCATACACACACACACACACACACACACATCTCTCGCTATTCTATCGCTGCTAATATAATCAGTGTTCCTCAGAGCTTTCCCAGTGTATACCACCTCCTCTACGTAGGGTATGTAGTACCCGTCTTGCAACACAATCCCACCCCTACTCTGTGCAACTCTCCAACTCAAGAGTGAAACGATACTCCCAATCTTTCTTCTATTCAATAGCTGAGCTCTTAAACTCTCTCCCTGAATCCATCTTTCCCTCATCCTATGACTTAAATTGCTTCAAACTCTGTGTATCCGGACATTTTGGCTCGAACATTCCTTGATTTTGGCCCTGTCACTCTTTCAACTCTGGGGAAGGCACTCGACACCGGCAGTTTTTCCCTTCGTCTCCCTCATCCACACACACACACTTTACGATGGCTGCCACTGTGTTGTTTTCCGCCCATTATTTCGAGCAGGGAACAGGTTTGGGTTCGGCGTATAACTTGTGAATGGAGAGAAGTTATGCTACCAGACTGTAAAAAGAATTGGGTTTCATTCAGGATTATTATTATTATTATTATTATAATTATACATATATATATATATATATATATATATATATATATATATATATATATATATATATATATATATACCGGTATATATATAATATACTGTATAATGTACATTCATCCGTTTTAGACAATCACCTATTACCCTGTTAATTTTAAGTAGGCCAGAAATTGTGAACCATAAACTCTATTACTCAAAATGTGCTGGAGAAAATGGGCTGTAAATTGCTACACCTGTTCCCTGGTTGATTCTTCCTAAACTGTATAAATATTAGCTCGAGTTATAGAGGTTAGTGGTCAGGGTTGCTCGCCAAATTATAATGAATGGACTATAGTAGCAGAAATCCAGCAGGTTCATTTTGGCTCTTATTGTTCAATGGCGTTGAGGCAGATGTTGAGTTTGTTTTTTTGTTCTATGTGAATGAAGAAGATAATAGGCAAAGCTGCCTGTAACAAGTGTATCCCCCTAAGTTGAAAGAGTGACAGAGAACCAGTTTGAAGGTACGTTAAAGTCAAAATGTCCGGACACACGGAACTTTAAGCAGTTTAAGTCATAGGATGAGGAAAAAGACAGATTGAGGAATAGAGTTGCAAAGCATACTTTTAAAGTAGAAAAAAGACTGGGAAAATTGGTTCATTCTCTGGTTAGAGAGTTGGACAGAATAGGGGTGAGAGTGTGTTGAGAGGCGAGTGCTCCCCCCCCCCCCCCACTCCGTAAAGCAGGAGGTATACACTGAGAAAGCTCTGGTTTTTTTTTTTTTTTTTTTTTTCCCCAATCTTTGGAAGGAATGTCACTTTCGCCCAGTAAAATATTCCGGATGGAACAGCGGTTAGATTAATGAATATTAAAAAGATAATTGGAGGCAGGACAGAACCCTGATGAACACGAAGTTGATAGGTTGAGGAATTGAGGGATGACCGTCTACAACTGCAGCTATGGAATGGCCAGAAAGGACATTAATGGCACATTTGAGGGAATAGAAACCAAAGGAGGGAAGTTTAGAAAGTAGAGACGTGCCAGACTCTATCGAAGGCTTTCAATGTGGCTTATTAATATTAAAGGGAGACTGGCCGTTTGTTTGGTCTATTAATTAATTTATTCATATATTTTTTTTAATTTCCACCCTAGACCTCCATCAAGCTTAGAAAAACACCCCCTAGACCCCCCTTCAAGATAAATTTGTAAATTTTTCGGTAGAAAAATGTCCCGGCCGATGGCCGGTTCCTTTTAAAATTGCAGGCTCGCTATCGCTCGCCAGGAAAAAATCGACACCTAAATGGCACGAAAGGTCTTAAAATTGACAACGAAATGGGGTGAAAGGTGTTAAAATCGCCAAACTAATGGGCCGAACGTCTTATAATCTCAAAACAAGTGGGGCTAAACATTAGGGAAAAGGGGGCCCAGAGAGGGCAGAAAGTACATCCTTAGAAGAGATTAGGATATTAGGCATGAGTAAGTGAGAGGGGGGTGGAGAGGGAGGAATAGCACCAGAATCATCCATGGTGGAGTATCTAGCGAAAATTTTAGCGAAGAGTTCAGCTTTGTTAGAGGAAGAAGTGACCTTGGTGACTTCCAAGTGAAAAAGAGGAGGGAAAGACGAAGATTTTTTTTTTTTAGAGGTTTTTGGCTTGATACCAGACAGCTTGGGAAGAGCTAGAATTGGAAAGTTCAGAACAATTGTTATTGATAAATATATATAAGGAAAACTGTTCCACATATCTTTCCAAACATGCAAACTCTCTCTCTCTCTCTCACTTTCACACTCTCTCTCTCTCTTACTCTCTATTTCTCTCACTCTCATACACGCTCTCTCTCTCTCTCACAATGGCAGACAGAGCCATGTTATTATAATGGCTCTTCCCCGATGAAAAACACTCTTTGTTCCGCGACTGAGGGGGTGTCAACTTTTAGGAACATTCATAGATTTCTAATAATAACTGTGACGTCAAGGGAATCTGTTTTGCAAGTCTGCCGTTACAATTCACCATGCATTTTAAGGTGGAGGTAGTCGCATTTTCGGGACCTCATTCTCCCTCATGTTTAGCATATTAGTTTTGATATTGTAAGATGTTCGTTCCATTAGTATGGCGATTTTGAGACCTTTCGCCCCATTTCTTTGTCAATATTAAGACCTTTCGTACTATTAAGTTGTCGATGTTTTATCTGGCGAGCGATAGCGAGCCTGTAATTATAGAAGGAACCGGCCTTCGGCCGCGAAATTTTTCTACCGAAAAATGTACAAATTTATCTTGAAAGGGGGTCTAGGGGTGTGTTTTTCTAAGCTTGATGGAGGTCTAGCGAAGGAGCTCAAAAATATAATAATAGGTAAATACATGGACCAAAAAACAAGCCATACCATAGCGAACGTTGTCATAAGCTATGTTGGTATTTCAACTTAAAATAGATGTTTAGCCCAAATAACAATGGACGGATGTGTGTTATTGGTTTACGGAATAGTATTGTACATTATGCATTTACCGAATAGTATTGTACATTATGCATTTGCACTGGATGTACGATAATTTGAATTAGTTACTTTTGATTTCCAGGCATTATTTGTTTTCGATCCGGCTAACGATCCTGGTTATTTCTGGAATGACTTTGATAACATGAGTTACTTCAGAAGTGCGTGCGGAGTTACATGGTATATATATTAGATTATATAGTTATCTATTAAATATTGTTTAAGTTTCCTCCCTAGACCTCCATCAAGCTTAATATATTATCCTCAAGATCCCCCTTCGAGACAATTGTGCAAATTTGTCGGTAAAACAATATCCCGGTAAAAAGGCTGGTTTACTCCAAAATTACATGCTCGATATCGCTCGCAATAAAAACAATCGACACTTAAATGGCACCAAAGGTCTTGATACTGATAAGGGAATGGGACGAAAGGTCATAAAATCGACAACCAAATCCGGCGAAGGTCTTTTAAATCTCAAACCTAATGGGGCCAAGCATGAGTGAGAAGGGGGTCCAGAAAAAGCAACTCCCTCCCCTTTAACACCTCGGTAGGGGGGGGGGGGGTACTGATGGCCAGATTTGGGTAATGGCACGGGCGGCAGGGAGGTGACAGAGAGAGAGAGAGAGAGAGTGAGAGTGAGAGAGAAAGAAGTAGAAGAAGTAGAAAGAATAGGAGAGAATGGCTTGGGCGGTAGCGATGAGAAAGAAAATAGAGAGAGAGAGAGTAAAACTATTTATTTCCATAATAAACTGGTTATTCATACATTGCTTCACTAAATAATGTAGAAACAAGATTGTTCATATCAAATTGTACATACAAATTAGTCAATTAATTTAAACACATATGACTTAGATATATCGGATTCTTTTGAGTGAGTGAGAGTGAAATATATTTACACGGAGTTACATAGATACTGTTACGGCTGGATCGGCAATACATATTCGGGATTCTTGATCGTAGGACAGAAATGGCTTATGTGACAACGACACGCTCGATTCCAGTCCCAAATACTATATGCTCCAGACAACAAAAGCACCAACGCCCTACAGAGTTATCGTCTATGGTAACGAGGTACCTTAACTCGGCGAAAGTGTACAACAGGGGTAGGCTATGAGGCTAAACTCCCTCAGACATTTATAGGTTACGTTATTACTAAAGAAATGCAATACTCAAGAAACTACGTTAATATTAAGCCTCTAATAATGTAGAATAGAAGCAGGCTAAAGGTATGACAGTGAAATGCTAAATGACAAATGTACACGCCTACTTGAAAGCGCGTGCACTAGAATAACTGTCCCCTACTAACATGCACTAGCATGTAGCATACAAGATGTTCATGATCCAGTAGATACCTAATAATACACATGGAAGGAACATAAATAGTAGTCACTTATTATAATAATGAATCTATACTTGGAATAACTAAAAGGTTGCAGGCAACAGTACTGCGCCGGTAGCCTACTACCGCATAGGCTACTTCACTTCTCTCACTCTGTCTCCCCTCTGAGTCCGTATGCGCCCTACGCAACAGAACTCCGGACACAGCAGCAAAACGACAGTGCAGTTAATTGATACATGAAAGTATTAATAGTGTTGTCTTGTGTGTGAGTAATGTGTATTGTAAAGTGTTACATACATAAACTTAAAGAGAGCTGCAATGCATAGTAAAATAAAGATATATCCCACTCATCATCCCCATGTGTTCTAGCTAGCAGGCCAAGTCACAGGAACAACGAGTCCCAGCACCGAAAGCGAGAACCCAGGAAAAGACTGTAGAGAACACAAGGACAGATAAATTACGTTACTCTACTATAATAATAATAATAATAATAGTTCTTAAAGCTAGCGCATGCTAAGCTAGCTAAGGATAGCTCAATAAGGCCGATTAGGCGTATTTCCATTGGGGTCCTGTACTACTACCCCATCCCTTTGCTCATGAGGGATGGTAACGACTCAGTGCTTGTGAAAAATCTTTAATGCGCCGAGCGTGGGCGCGAACCCGGGCCTTCTGGGTGGAAGTCCGAGGCGCTAGTCACTACACCAAGCGAGCCGCTAATACACCAAGCGAGCCGCTTGGCACTACGAGCGAGCTGTAGTCTCTGGTACTGCACTCGCTCCTGGCTCGGTAGGCAAATCAAGGCTAAGTCCTCGCCCCTCTACAGACAACTCCTGGGCATGGTCGGGCTCTTACACATGGCACTAGTCTAGTCACAAATTGGATGATGAGCTGGGCATATAACTCGTGAACATGTAGAACGTTCACCAACTATCCTCATCAAGAAGATCGCTGTTCACATTAACCCCTTAAATCTAATACATGTAAATATATGCTTGTCCTAAGAGTAATACGAGAGGTGAGTGCTGAAACTCCTTTAGGACCTCAAGGGAAGGTTATGCATTTAAATAGAGAGAAGAATGAAATGAGAGTAATGTCGTCAGAGAGAAAGAGTGCAACCGTGAGAAATTGGGAGAGAGGGCAAGGGATGTTAGAATCTCAAAGGTTCTAGGCAACCTGGTCATAGAGCACACAGCGAGCCTCCAGGCAATGTGCAGTACGACAACATGGGCAACCCAGGCAGCATAGGCAGGCGGCAATGGACTACCAACCCTGTCGCACCTAGCTATAAGCGCAAGGCTGCCAACCGGTCCATACGTCTGGCAACCACCACTCCGGCAGCGTGGCGCGTTGCTACCCTCTCGCTCTGAAGTCTAACTCACTCTCTCTCTCTGAATTCCTATTGTCTTATCTATCAACTTCTCTATTGATACTACATATTAAATGGAAGGTCTCGACATGGCTTAAAACAAAACCCACCACTGGTTAGCACATGACGAGACCTTTGCAGAGATACAAAGAACATAGTTATACGTTGTCACACTCAATATAAGCAGCCAGCACGGTACAACGGTACACGGTACCGCACCGTGGCGGTACAGTGGAGTACCAAGGAGTACAATCAGGTTACGTTGCCACGCACTGGGTGCGTCACAGCCCCCCCAAGATTTTAGATAATCGACCTTAGAAGCATTATCAAAATCTGACAGGCAACCAACCGACCTGCTACCCTTAGCTGCCACTAATTGCAAAAGGTGCACAACAACTGAAGTGTGAATTATACATAAAACACAATATCGCATGCATCATGCTACAACAATAAAGACTTACAAAACTAAAAACAAAAATTTCTCGTTTATTTTATTGTTTTATAATCTTTTTGGACGGCGTTATGATAGCCTAATTTTACTCCTGCTCAACCCACACACCGTGCACGACTATCCTGGATCATCAACCCTTGATAGACAATCTGCTATCACGTTCTCACTCCCGGCAATATGCTGAATGTTGAGATTATACTCTTGGAGCATTAGGGACCACCTGGTCAACCGCATATTCCGATTGTGAAACTGATTTAGGAATTTCAAGGGATGATGGTCCGTATAAATCGTCACTACCGGGCCGTAGGCTGGAACATAAACTTCGAAATGTTTGAGCGACAAAACGATAGCAAGAAGCTCCTTCTCTATAGTCGAGTAATTCCTTTGTGCCGAATTAAACTTGCGAGAAAAGAAGCTCACTGGGTGTTCCAAGCCCTCGGAATCAGTCTGCAGTAACACTGCCCCGGCACCCACACCGCTGGCATCAGTCGCCAGCTGAAAACTCCTGGAGAAGTCTGGGGCTCTCAAAATCGGATGTGTACACAGCAGGTGCTTGACTAGGTCGAAAGCCCTCTGACACTCCGCAGCCCAACAGAACTTCACTGACTTCGACAGTAGATCAGTTAACGGTGCTAAGACAGTAGAGTATCCCCGGATGAAGCGCCTATAATAGCCTATCATACCTAGGAACCGCATGACCTGGCGCTTAGTGGTGGGCCTGGGAAACATATTGATAGCCTGTATCTTGCTCAGGGGGGGGCACACCCGGCCTAACCCGACCACGAAGCCAAGATACTGCACAGTAGCCTTTACAAACTCGCACTTCCTCAGGTTCACCACCAGCCCAGCATCGTGCAACTTCCCAAACAGGGTCTCTAAGTGCCTTAGGTGATTTTCAAAATCGTCATCATACACTATCACGTCATCAAGGTAGACCGTGCAGTTAGGGATTTCGTCACAAATATCGTTCATCAGGTTCTGAAACGTGGCAGGTGCGTTCTTAAGCCCATAAGGCATTACGTTACATTGGTAGGTCTTGCCATCTACCACAAAACCACAAACTTGCTTAGCTCGGTCCGACAGGGGTACTTGCCAGTAGCCTTTTACAAGATCAATTTTAGTAAGGTACTTTGCATTCCCTATCTTGTCCACGCTGTCGTCAACTCGAGGCAAAGGGTAAGGGTTGGTAGTGGTCAAGCCATTTAGCCTACGAAAATCTATGCAGAACCGCACCTTGCCGTCAGGTTTTGGCTGCAACGTGACGGGTGATGTCCACTTCACATAACCTTCAGTGATCATCCCTCTCTCAACCATGTACTTTAACTCCTCCCGTAAAGCTGGCAACTTTACCGGGGGCACACGGTAGGGCACTGACTTGAAGGGCACATTATCACCGACGTCCACGTCGTGCGTTACCTGAGTAGTGAGACCTGGGTGTTCGGCGAAAACAGAGGGGTATGACCTGAACAGGCCTAGGACAGCAGCACCCTGGTGCTCAGGCAGGTGACTTACAGCTTGCCTAGCCTCTTGCTCAGTATTCCCCGCCCACTGTTCCGCGGAAATGACACAGTCCCAGCTATCCTCCTCAGCAGCATGACTGTCCCCACCTCCTTCTCCACCCTGGCCGCTGCAGGCCAGCACAGGGACAGTGAGAGGCTCTGAGGGGCGTCTCACATACTCTTTCATGAGGTTAACATGACATAACTGATGTTTTTTTCTACGGTCAGGTGTTGCAACGAGATAATCAAGGTCGGACAGTTTCTTAGCCACCACATACGGCCCAATAAACTTGGCAGAAAGGGGGTGTCCAGGCAAAGGTAAAAGCAACATTACCTCCTGACCCACCGAAAACTCCCGAAGCTTCACCTTGGCGTCATACTGGTGCTTCATGACCGCCTGTGCATTAACCAAGTTATTACCTGCCGCTGCCATGCATCCTATAAGTCTCTCCCGGCTCTCAAGGATATATTTAAGTACAGACCCCGGCTTCTCTTCGCCCTCCCAGATCTCTTTCACCATACTTAAAGGTCCTCTCACATTATGGCCAAAGACTAGTTGATTTGGACTGAACCCCAGGCTCTCTCCTGGGACTTCACGTGCAGCGAACAGAACATACGGCAGACCCAAATCCCAATCAGTGTCATGTTCTGCACAGTAACAGCGTAGCATACTCTTCAGGGTCGAGTGCCACCGCTCCAAGACTCCCTGACTCTCGGGATGGTAGGCTGACGACACTACAGAACATATACCGTGCAACTGAAGGGTTTGCTTGAACAATTTGGATGTAAAATTGCTCCCCTGGTCTGACTGCACCTCACGTGGAAATCCATAACGGGAACAGAACAATAATAAGTTTTTAACAACTGCCTTTGCCGAGCCGTTTCTCATGGGGTATGCGTCCGGGTATCTCGTAGCCACATCCATGATTGTCAACAGGAATTTATTGCCACTACTAGTAGGCGGGAAAGGGCCAACCAAATCTACTACAACTTTGCTGAACGGAGGCCCGGTGACAGGTATGGGAAACAAAGGTGCCTTCGGGATTGTCTGGTTAGGCTTCCCCGTTGTCTGGCAGGTCGCACACCCAGCCACCCATGCACAGACATCAGCCTTGACCCCAGGCCACCAGAAAAACCTGCCCAATGCCGCCAATGTTTTTGTTACCCCCAAATGACCCGCCACCGGCACATCATGCGCCAGACACAATAAGGACTCTCTATACTTATTTGGAACAACCACCTGGTCTACTACCCACGCACCGCCCTCCCACTTCGATTTGGGGTCTAGAAATCTGCGGTACAATATCCTGTTGAGCCTAAAGAAATCTCCCGGCTTCGCATCCCCATCTTCCTCCAACACTATGGCACCATTGCTATAACGAGCTAGGCTAGCGTCTTGCAGCTGCTGCTCACTAATGTCCCTGGGCGTCAATGCATCAAGATGGTTTTGTAATAAGACATTACCCCGGCTAGTAGGCTCTACTGCCTTAGTGGCTCTCGCTACAGCTCTTGCCTCACGCGAAGTCTTACCCAACTCTGCCTTGTTACACCCCATATCTGGGCCAGAGTCAACTCCCGTGTTTATTATAGGTCCAAGTACCGAATCACCGAGAAGTGCAGCAGAATCAATGTCCCTTTTCCTGCCCTTAGCAACCTTCTCCTGATCCTTCCTCCACTGTCCCCGAGGTTGAGTGCTAGGCTGTGCAGGAGCCGCAGAGCGAGATCGGGTTACCACACAGGCCATCTCATCCTGTTGGCACCTCCCAACCCATTCCCGATTCTCACCATCCACGTCGGCCGCCCTCTCGGCAACGACTAAGGGTGGAGTCCCGGAAGTGGGCACCGCAAAGTCGTTGCCGAGAAGAAGGTCGACGCCCTCAACTGGCAAACACTCAACGATCCCTACATCCAGCTCCCTGCACACCTCTCCCACTCTCAACTCCAACCTCACAAGTGGGTATGACCTCGTAGCATTTATACCCTGCACCACAACAACTCTGGCCGCATTTATCGGTTTCCCTGTGAAGTTCCTCAACAAAGTTTGCGAAGCCCCCGTATCCCTCAGCAAGTCAACCCTCCGTAGTTCACTCCCCCAGCTCACAAACCCGTGCCCCCGATGGCCACAGAAAGTGTCCCGGACAGGTGTCGAGCCTTCCGTACGCTTCTTTACCGCGTGTGCCTCAGCTGCTGACAACCTACCCCGGGCAGTTGCTGCAGCCTTCAGAGACACACCGATACTGTGAACCAATGACACCGGCTTAGCGGGAGTGTTACTAGGGCACTCACGTGAATAATGGCCTAGCTTCTGACATTTGTAACATTTCACATCCCCAATGGGCTTCTTCCCTTGTGCGGGCGAAGAAGGGGCCTGACCTTTAGTAAACGGGAGAGGCTTGTGTTTGTAGGTGTTATTAGGTGCAATGCATTTAGTGTGGTTATGTGTGTCATAGGATTTGTTATTATCGAAAACTCTGGTGGGTGGGGTATAGCGCCCCTTCTGCCCTGACTCAGCCCTCTGAGCGGCACCGCAACCACGAATCAATGATAATCTGAGGTCTGCCATCTTGGCAGCCTCCTCTACTGTCTTGGGACATTTTTCCTTAATGTTCAGCGTTAGATCGGTTCCAGTACATTTGTAAAACTGTTCCAGATAGAAAAGTTGCTTAATTTCCTCAGCCGACTCTGCGTGCTCGGACCGAAACCAGTTATTACCTGCATCTGTTAAGTCCCGTGCGTGCTCCATAAAACTGACGTCGCTCTTCTTATTCACGCCACGGAACTTCAATCTATAAGTTTCGGGTTGCAGTTCGTAGGCCCGGAGCACAGCCTCCTTCACCAGTCCATACACTACACTCTCGTCCAGTGACAGTGCATCGTAGGCTTTCAACCCCTTACCCACTAGACGTGATGAAACTAATGCTGCCCATTTAACCTCCGGCCAGTCATACTCACGACACTTCTTTTCGAAACGAGCAAAAAACTCAGTCACTGCTGTCTCATCAAATGCGGGTACTAACTTAATTAAATGCGAAAGTGAGTCTGTAACCCGGTGCCCACCACCGAGATGACGCCCCGTGGTCTCTACTCTAGACTTCTCGACATCCATTTCAGCCTGGTACCTGGTTGCATCCTGATTGGCTTGGATTCTAGCAACCTCTATGCGTTCTATACTAGCCTGTTGTATCTGAGTCTCCTGCAGCTTAAACTTAGCTAGTTCTAGCTGGAATAACATCTCAGGAGACAGGCCTGGGGGGGGAGAGCACAAAATGGGGGATCCACACCGAGACGTGTTTACGGGTAAGCCAGCTTGCCCTTGAGAACCCTCCTGCTGCATCGTGCTAAGACTCGCTGTCTGAGGGCCCAGCTCAGGGGTAGAGTGGAATGGAGGCTTGGAGGGAACCCCCCAAGACCCCACTCCACCCACCGCCCCATCGCCATCACCCAACAAACATGCCACCAAATTCTTCTTGGGCCAACTGTCAGGACAGTCCCGCCCCAAAACCGTGGCTAAACAGCGAAGACCGTAACAATCAATAGCCTGCAGGCGCTGTTCGGTCAAAGGTGTCTGCAAAAATGCCCGGGCATCCCTCTCTCCACTTATAACACTCCCCTCCCTAAACATCTGTTGTACTTGCTGGTTACTAGGCTGTACCGTGTTATCCTCCCCCGTAAATGATGAGTCATTAGACATAGTGCTGGTTATACAATTGCTGTTCATAAAAAAAAAGAAGTGCTTATTACTAATTGCAGTCTCGACTCACAAAATGTTAAAGATGCTTGAATGACTCTACTCTAGACACCCCTAACGAAACAATCTGCAAGTCCACCAATACAATAATGACACAATAAAAATTCCTCCAATATGCAAGAAAATTCTAGCCAGCTCTACTAGGTAGCATAGAATAGTTCTCCAAAAAACATGTGATAGGATACTACTGAATCTTGTGCAAGGTCGCCATTTTGTTACGGCTGGATCGGCAATACATATTCGGGATTCTTGATCGTAGGACAGAAATGGCTTATGTGACAACGACACGGTCGATTCCAGTCCCAAATACTATATGCTCCAGACAACAAAAGCACCAACGCCCTACAGAGTTATCGTCTATGGTAACGAGGTACCTTAACTCGGCGAAAGTGTACAACAGGGGTAGGCTATGAGGCTAAACTCCCTCAGACATTTATAGGTTACGTTATTACTAAAGAAATGCAATACTCAAGAAACTACGTTAATATTAAGCCTCTAATAATGTAGAATAGAAGCAGGCTAAAGGTATGACAGTGAAATGCTAAATGACAAATGTACACGCCTACTTGAAAGCGCGTGCACTAGAATAACTGTCCCCTACTAACATGCACTAGCATGTAGCATACAAGATGTTCATGATCCAGTAGATACCTAATAATACACATGGAAGGAACATAAATAGTAGTCACTTATTATAATAATGAATCTATACTTGGAATAACTAAAAGGTTGCAGGCAACAGTACTGCGCCGGTAGCCTACTACCGCATAGGCTACTTCACTTCTCTCACTCTGTCTCCCCTCTGAGTCCGTATGCGCCCTACGCAACAGAACTCCGGACACAGCAGCAAAACGACAGTGCAGTTAATTGATACATGAAAGTATTAATAGTGTTGTCTTGTGTGTGAGTAATGTGTATTGTAAAGTGTTACATACATAAACTTAAAGAGAGCTGCAATGCATAGTAAAATAAAGATATATCCCACTCATCATCCCCATGTGTTCTAGCTAGCAGGCCAAGTCACAGGAACAACGAGTCCCAGCACCGAAAGCGAGAACCCAGGAAAAGACTGTAGAGAACACAAGGACAGATAAATTACGTTACTCTACTATACCGGCACTACGAGCGAGCTGTAGTCTCTGGTACTGCACTCGCTCCTGGCTCGGTAGGCAAATCAAGGCTAAGTCCTCGCCCCTCTACAGACAACTCCTGGGCATGGTCGGGCTCTTACACATGGCACTAGTCTAGTCACAAATTGGATGATGAGCTGGGCATATAACTCGTGAACATGTAGAACGTTCACCAACTATCCTCATCAAGAAGATCGCTGTTCACATTAACCCCTTAAATCTAATACATGTAAATATATGCTTGTCCTAAGAGTAATACGAGAGGTGAGTGCTGAAACTCCTTTAGGACCTCAAGGGAAGGTTATGCATTTAAATAGAGAGAAGAATGAAATGAGAGTAATGTCGTCAGAGAGAAAGAGTGCAACCGTGAGAAATTGGGAGAGAGGGCAAGGGATGTTAGAATCTCAAAGGTTCTAGGCAACCTGGTCATAGAGCACACAGCGAGCCTCCAGGCAATGTGCAGTACGACAACATGGGCAACCCAGGCAGCATAGGCAGGCGGCAATGGACTACCAACCCTGTCGCACCTAGCTATAAGCGCAAGGCTGCCAACCGGTCCATACGTCTGGCAACCACCACTCCGGCAGCGTGGCGCGTTGCTACCCTCTCGCTCTGAAGTCTAACTCACTCTCTCTCTCTGAATTCCTATTGTCTTATCTATCAACTTCTCTATTGATACTACATATTAAATGGAAGGTCTCGACATGGCTTAAAACAAAACCCACCACTGGTTAGCACATGACGAGACCTTTGCAGAGATACAAAGAACATAGTTATACGTTGTCACACTCAATATAAGCAGCCAGCACGGTACAACGGTACACGGTACCGCACCGTGGCGGTACAGTGGAGTACCAAGGAGTACAATCAGGTTACGTTGCCACGCACTGGGTGCGTCACAATACACTGGCAACACGAGAGAGAGAGAGAGAGAGAGAGGAGAGATATATTTACATATATTTACATAGATACACTGACCACACAGACCTTACAATCCCTGCGAGGTGGCCAGGACTTGATCCTAGTAGAGATAGCAACCCTAAGAGAAAGTGGAAGGAAAGGAAAGCACAAAAAGAGTGGTATTCTTAAACAATTATTTCTCTTCACCGAACCGTTAATGGACGAAATAACTTGAAAAATAACGTTACCTTGAGATATTGAAGTGGTAATCCGTGTAGTTTCTGTAAACAACACTCATTCCCACAATATTCGTTCGACATTAGGCGCTGCGAGGGGAAAGAATTGTTTTAGGGGGGATGGTACATATTTTGGTCGATTGTTGTTCATTTATTTTTTATTATTATTGTTTCCTCCCTAGATGTCCGTCAAACAATAAACAAAAACAAAACACAGGATCCCTTCCAAGATATATTTGTACATATTATTTCGGTAGAATAATGACCCGACCGAAGGACAGTTCCTCTTAAAATGCAGGCTCGCTATCACTTGACAGTGAACAAAAAAAATTGACACCTAAATGGTACGAAAGGTCTTAAAATTTACAGAAATTGGGCGAAAGATCTTAAAATCGTTGGCTAGCCAATCAGAAGCCTGTACACTAGATTACTTCCCAGTTATATGGTATACTGTATAAGCTCAGTACCTCACAACAATTCTCATTCACTTCCAAGATACTGATGAAGAGCCAAGAAGGTACGAACACGCGTTCTAGCTAAGTACTAAGTATACAAAATCCTGTAGTACCACCCAAAATTACTTTTGGAGAGATCATCAGACAACTTCCTACGGAAGGCAAAAATGCTCTCAGAAAAAAGAAAAGATAAACAAGAAGCTATACAACAACCAACTTGCCATAACCGTCAATGAAATATATATATATATATATAGTATATGTGTGTGCGTGTCTTGAGAGAATAGATGAAAGCGTTCCTATATTCAATTTTTCCTGCGAGTTTTACTACATAATTTGATCACACGTATTTGTGATTTATTCTCCATATATATATACAGTATATATATATATATATACTTAAAAGGAACAGCATGATGTTAACCTATTTTTGAGGTCTTCGTAGTTATCAGAAATCCGTCAAATAGTAAACATATACTTATTTCACAATTCGGTATTGACAGGGGAATCTGCAAACCAAACAGGTTTGACTACAGTAACATTTAATAATCTCTCACAGATAAATCTGATCTTGGCTATTCGGCATTTCATGATAAAACAAACTATGTTGCCACTAAAGAAAGGTGAACTGGTGACAGACTAGTAGCGTAAACATAATTGGTTTGTCTTTACCATAGGCCTATTTAGCATGAAATTGGTTCACAACACACGCTTCCTGGTTACTGAGAAAGAGAATAGACACGTACTGTTATACTAATATTGACACAGTTGTCCCTTAATGTTAAAACAAACACTTACCATTATGGAACTAATTATAGAAGCTAACACTTGTCGGAGAGAAGTACACAAACCCTCCGCCGCGATCGTAATACAAGCCAAGCTGTCTAGACAACATATTAAGGGGGATGGGCATATGATTTGGTTTATATATATATATTTTTTTTTATCATTATTAGACCTCCACCAAACTTTGAAACAAAAAAAACACATTCCCAAGACCCCCATCAAGATAATATTATGTTTGTACGGCTCGCTATCGATCGCCAGGAAAAAAAATGGACACCTAAACTGTACAAGAGGTCTAAATATTGACAAAGAAATGAGGTGAAAGGTCATAAAATCGCCAAACTAATAGGGCGAACGTCTTAAAATCTCAAAGCTAATGGGGCTAAGCATGAGGGAGAATGGGGGCCAGAAAAACGAACCATCCTTCCTTTATTATTGATGTTCAGGTATCTTCCTGAACTTCCGTAGGAAGTTGTCTGATGATCTCTCCAAAAGTAATTTTGGGTGGTACTACAGGATTTTGTATACTTAGTACTTAGCTAGAACGCGTGTTCGTACCTTCTTTGCTCTTCATCAGTATCGTCCAATCCTTGAACCCTGGAAGCTCCACAGCTACTACAGTTAATGGGGTAGTGCTTGGTTTGTGTCTATGTATTACGAACCATCCTTCCTTTATTATTGATGTTCAGGTATCGTCCAATCCTTGAACCCTGGAAGCTCCACAGCTACTGCAGTTAATGGGGTAGTGCTTGGTTTGTGTCTATTTATTTACTTAAGCCGGTATCACACGAGCGCTTTTTCAACTAACATTTATCCTCAACATTGGTCTGGCAGCTTATGAGGTCAGAATTTATAATATTTCGGTCACCTAAATTCGTCAATCATCAGTCTAGTTTCCGATACCAGTGCAAAATATTCCAGAAAAGTTGCCAGAAAAATGTTGATCATCGAATGTTGACTATAAAAGCTCTCGTGTGATACCGGCTTATTCTTATATATTTGAGTTTTCTCGCTAGACCTCCGTTAAGCTTAGAATATAATATTATATGTTGGTATCAATATAATATTATATGTTGGTATCAATATAATATTATATGTTGGTATCAATATAATATTATATGTTGGTATCAATATAATATTATATGTTGGTATCAATATAATATTATATGTTGGTATCAATATAATATTATAGTTGGTATCAATATAATATTATATGTTGGTATCAATATAATATTATATGTTGGTATCAATATAATATTATAGTTGGTATCAATATAATATTATATGTTGGTATCAATATAATATTATATGTTGGTATCAATATAATATTATATGTTGGTATCAATATAATATTATATGTTGGTATCAATATAATATTATATGTTGGTATCAATATAATATTATATGTTGGTATCAATAAATATTATATGTTGGTATCAATATAATATTATATGTTGGTATCAATATAATATTATATGTTGGTATCAATATAATATTATATGTTGGTATCAATATAATATTATATGTTGGTATCAATATAATATTATATGTTGGTATCAATATAATATTATATGTTGGTATCAATATAATATTATATGTTGGTATCAATATAATATTATATGTTGGTATCAATATAATATTATAGTTGGTATCAATATAATATTATATGTTGGTATCAATATAATATTATATGTTGGTATCAATATAATATTATATGTTGGTATCAATATAATATTATAGTTGGTATCAATATAATATTATATGTTGGTATCAATATAATATTATATGTTGGTATCAATATAATATTATATGTTGGTATCAATATAATATTATAGTTGGTATCAATATAATATTATATGTTGGTATCAATATAATATTATATGTTGGTATCAATATAATATTATATGTTGGTATCAATATAATATTATAGTTGGTATCAATATAATATTATATGTTGGTATCAATATAATATTATATGTTGGTATCAATATAATATTATAGTTGGTATCAATATAATATTATATGTTGGTATCAATATAATATTATATGTTGGTATCAATATAATATTATATGTTGGTATCAATATAATATTATATGTTGGTATCAATATAATATTATAGTTGGTATCAATATAATATTATATGTTGGTATCAATATAATATTATATGTTGGTATCAATATAATATTATATGTTGGTATCAATATAATATTATATGTTGGTATCAATATAATATTATATGTTGGTATCAATATAATATTATATGTTGGTATCAATATAATATTATATGTTGGTATCAATATAATATTATATGTTGGTATCAATATAATATTATATGTTGGTATCAATATAATATTATATGTTGGTATCAATATAATATTATATGTTGGTATCAATATAATATTATATGTTGGTATCAATATAATATTATATGTTGGTATCAATATAATATTATATGTTGGTATCAATATAATATTATATGTTGGTATCAATATAATATTATAGTTGGTATCAATATAATATTATATGTTGGTATCAATATAATATTATATGTTGGTATCAATATAATATTATATGTTGGTATCAATATAATATTATAGTTGGTATCAATATAATATTATATGTTGGTATCAATATAATATTATATGTTGGTATCAATATAATATTATATGTTGGTATCAATATAATATTATATGTTGGTATCAATATAATATTATATGTTGGTATCAATATAATATTATATGTTGGTATCAATATAATATTATATGTTGGTATCAATATAATATTATATGTTGGTATCAATATAATATTATATGTTGGTATCAATATAATATTATATGTTGGTATCAATATAATATTATATGTTGGTATCAATATAATATTATATGTTGGTATCAATATAATATTATATGTTGGTATCAATATAATAGTCCATAACAAGAGTGGGTTAAAGGTGAGACTTCCACATTTGAGGAATTTTTTGTGGACCCGTTTCTCCCTCTTGTTTAGCCCCATTGCTTTTGAGATTTTATGACGTTCGCCCCAATAGTTTGGCAATTTTAAGAACTTTCGTCCAATTTCTGTCAAATTTAAGACCTTTCGTGCCATTTAAGTGTCTTTTATCCTGGCGAGCGATAGCGAGCCTGTATTTTAAGAGGAACCGGCCTTCGGCCGGGACATTTTTCTACTGAAAAATGTACACATTTATCTTGAAAGGGGGGCTACGGGATGTAATTTTATGCTTGATGGAGGTCTATGGAACAAACTAAAAACCTTCCCATAAGTGTATCAAGTACCCTAGTCAGGTAAGTAGAGCACAAACTTTAACGTTATGTTAAAGGTGCCTCTCCAAGGATTATGGTGGAAATGGTTGCTCCAATGGTAAGTTAATCCCTGCAGAATAAGCAGTGGTAGGCATTTCCACGCCTTACGTCACCAAACTAGAGAGAGAGAGGAGGCGAGTTATTACACTCTTACGACACGTGAACCTGCAACTACCTCCACGACGTTGTGTGTAGCGTCAGAGTGAGAGACAGTTGAGTTGCAGAGAGGTCAGGGATCAAGATTTTTTTTTTTTTTTTGTCTGTTTCGCTATATAATTAATCATTGTTTTAGTTTCCTCGCTAGATCTAAATCAAGCTTTAAAAACCGCTCCCTAGACCCCCTTTCAAGATACATGTGTACATTTTTTGGTAGAAAAATGTCCCGGCCAAAGGCCGGTTCCTCTTAAAATACTGGCTCGCTACCGCTCGCCAGGAAAAAATCGATACCTAAATGGCATGACAAATCTTAAGATTTACATTTTTTTTTTTTTTTTTTTTTTTTTTAAAGAGACAATGAACGGAGGAAGGAAAAACACAGATAAAACAAAAAGATCCATGTGCCTAAAGGCATCCTCCATTCATAAATTTTTTGGAACAACTGGATTTAAACATTTGTAGATTGTAAGTTTGTGGAAAGCAATTCGAGGGAAGTGAATTCCAAAGAGTAGTAGCTCAGGGGATAAATGAATTCTGATAAGCAGAAGTTCTGCATTGTGGAGGAGAAAGTGTAAATTCATGGGCGCTCTCAGCTGCCCTAGTTCTACGGGGCAAGATGTGGAGAGGCGGCACAATTGAAGCAAGTTCCTCGGAACAATTGCTGTGAAAATATCTGTAGAATAATGCAAGGGATGCAACGTTTCTTCGTATGGATAATGTAGGAAGGTTCTGTGTGATTGCAGGGTTATTTATTAATCTAATAGCTTTATTTTGAATTTTGTCCAACTGCCTCAATGCAACCACTCCACTTCCACTCCACAGAGGTGAACAGTAATCCATCTGAGAACGCACATGACTTTTATATATTACGGCCAACTGCTCGTCAGTGAAGAATTCTCGAACTCTGTACAGGAGTCCCATTTTTTAGAGGCATTCTTAGCAATGCTTCTAACATAATGTGTCCAGCTCAAGTTAGTAGTTAATGTTACACCGAGAATGTCAATACTAGGGGAAGTGGGAATATTTACATCATTAAAAAATATATGGGAGTCAGTGAGATTCTGTCGGTTAGAAAATTGAATGTACTTGGTTTTCTGTGCATTAAAGGAAACTAGATTCTTTTGTCCCCATTCATTAATTCAGAGAAATTGCAGTGTTTATTTTTGAATTTATAAGATCGGGTTGGGTGAAAGAATTGGTAAATGTGAAGGAACTGTGGAGTGTTGAGTCATCTGCGTAGGAATGTATTGGATTATGAGTGGTAGATATGAGATCATTGATATGAATGAGGAACAGAGTTGGGGCCAAAACTGATCCCTGGGGAACACCAGCATTTATTGAGTGAAATTGAGAATATAGGCCATCTACCATTACACATATTTTTCTATTATGAAGATAAGACGAAATTAGTGGAACTAATGATGCACGGCCGTAGTGTGACATCTTCGACAATAAGGATTGATGCCAGACTCTATCAAATGCTCTATCAAATGGAGCGAAAGTTCTTAAAATCGCTAAAATAATGGAGCGAACGTCCAGAAAAATATTCATAATTTGTTAGATGAGTGTTCCCAACGCACATTTTTACTACGGTCCTCTCTACCGTCAGTACATTATGTTGCATGGGGAAGAGAGACATTGAAGCTGCAAGGGTGTACGGGAGCCCAACACGAACAGGTGTATGAGGTAGTCCACCCTGCAGTACAAGGATAGGGATATACAGTATATATATATTTTTGTCTCTATATTTCAACTACTCCCTCTCGGGCATAGGCTGAGAGCCTGTACATTCAACCATACATTGAACGGCTAAGCCTGTGAGGTCTCGTTCCAGTCTAGGGGGTGAGACATGTGAAGCACTTTGAGATACAACCAGCCCTCGCTATCTTGCCTTCGCAAGATGCATGGTTGCCCACCCACGGCTCGAACCAGCCACATCTCTGAAGCTGCTTCGCTCCAGTGCTTAACTGTCTCACCACCTAGACTCGGACCCTCACTCTCAGAACGCCACCTATTGAGCAATGATCTCGCTAGGCATTGCCCCCCTGTAGCATATTTTGAATATGGGAATATTCATACAATGCTATTTAATCAGGGAACAATGCCGATATATATATATATATATATATATATATATATATATTAAGGGGGTAACCTGCTTTTTGTTATTTCTGTCCTTTTCTCTCTTTCTCTGGCTTGTATCCATTCTGCCCCATTCAGCCAACTATTTTAAGACGTTAAGACGTTTATCCCCATCTAGGTGTCGATTTCTTCCTGGCGAGCGATAGCGAGCCAGCATTATATGCAGAAATCCGGTTTCGCCGGAGACATTTTTCTATCGAAAAATGTACAAATTTAGCCTGCTGTCAAACAAAAAATAAAAAATATGCTGGCTCGCTACCGCTCACCAGTAAAAAATTGACACCTGGATGGGGATAAACGTCTTAAAACAGTAGGCTGAATGGGGCCAAATGGATACAAGCCAGAGAAAGATAGAAAAGGACAAAACAAAAACAGGTGACCCCCCTTAATAGGTAGAATAACATACCGCCAGATAGTAATATGCGTGTTAGATATTAATAACATACCGCCAGATAGTAATATGCGTGTTAGATATTAATAACATACCGCCAGATAGTAATATGCGTGTTAGATATTAATAACATACCGCCAGATAGTAATATGCGTGTTAGATATTAATAACATACCACCAGATAGTAATATGCGTGTTAGATATTAATAACATACCGCCAGATAGTAATATGCGTGTTAGATATTAATAACATACCACCAGATAGTAATATGCGTGTTAGATATTAATAACATACCGCCAGATAGTAATATGCGTGTTAGATATTAATAACATACCGCCAGATAGTAATATGCGTGTTAGATATTAATAACATACCGCCAGATAGTAATATGCGTGTTAGATATTAATAACATACCACCAGATAGTAATATGCGTGTTAGATATTAATAACATACCGCCAGATAGTAATATGCGTGTTAGATATTAATAACATACCGCCAGATAGTAATATGCGTGTTAGATATTAATAACATACCACCAGATAGTAATATGCGTGTTAGATATTAATAACATACCGCCAGATAGTAATATGCGTGTTAGATATTAATAACATACCGCCGGATAGTAATATGCGTGTTAGATATTAATAACATACCGCCGGATAGTAATATGCGTGTTAGATATTAATAACATACCGCCAGATAGTAATATGCGTGTTAGATATTAATAACATACCGCCGGATAGTAATATGCGTGTTAGATATTAATAACATACCGCCGGATAGTAATATGCGTGTTAGATATTAATAACATACCGCCGGATAGTAATATGCGTGTTAGATATTAATAACATACCGCCAGATAGTAATATGCGTGTTAGATATTAATAACATACCGCCAGATAGTAATATGCGTGTTAGATATTAATAACATACCGCCAGATAGTAATATGCGTGTTAGATATTAATAACATACCGCCAGATAGTAATATGCGTGTTAGATATTAATAACATACCGCCAGATAGTAATATGCGTGTTAGATATTAATAACATACCGCCAGATAGTAATATGCGTGTTAGATATTAATAACATACCGCCGGATAGTAATATGCGTGTTAGATATTAATAACATACCGCCGGATAGTAATATGCGTGTTAGATATTAATAACATACCGCCAGATAGTAATATGCGTGTTAGATATTAATAACATACCGCCGGATAGTAATATGCGTGTTAGATATTAATAACATACCGCCGGATAGTAATATGCGTGTTAGATATTAATAACATACCGCCAGATAGTAATATGCGTGTTAGATATTAATAACATACCGCCGGATAGTAATATGCGTGTTAGATATTAATAACATACCGCCAGATAGTAATATGCGTGTTAGATGCCTTTTGCCTCCCTCAATCACATAGAAAAAAAAAAAAAAAAAAAAAAAAAAATTAATAACATACCGCCAGATAGTAATATGCGTGTTAGATATTAATAACATACCGCCAGATAGTAATATGCGTGTTAGATATTAATAACATACCGCCAGATAGTAATATGCGTGTTAGATATTAATAACATACCGCCAGATAGTAATATGCGTGTTAGATATTAATAACATACCGCCAGATAGTAATATGCGTGTTAGATATTAATAACATACCGCCAGATAGTAATATGTGTGTTAGATATTAATAACATACCGCCAGATAGTAATATGCGTGTTAGATATTAATAACATACCGCCAGATAGTAATATGTGTGTTAGATATTAATAACATACCGCCAGATAGTAATATGCGTGTTAGATATTAATAACATACCGCCGGATAGTAATATGCGTGTTAGATATTAATAACATACCGCCAGATAGTAATATGCGTGTTAGATATTAATAACATACCGCCAGATAGTAATATGCGTGTTAGATATTAATAACATACCGCCGGATAGTAATATGCGTGTTAGATATTAATAACATACCGCCAGATAGTAATATGCGTGTTAGATGCCTTTTGCCTCCCTCAATCACATAGAAAAAAAAAAAAAAACAAAAAAAAATTAATAACATACCGCCAGATAGTAATATACGTGTTAGATATTAATAACATACCGCCGGATAGTAATATGCGTGTTAGATATTAATAACATACCGCCAGATAGTAATATGCGTGTTAGATATTAATAACATACCGCCGGATAGTAATATGCGTGTTAGATATTAATAACATACCGCCAGATAGTAATATGCGTGTTAGATATTAATAACATACCGCCGGATAGTAATATGCGTGTTAGATATTAATAACATACCGCCAGATAGTAAGATGCGTGTTAGATATTAATTACTAACCAATGATGATTGACATAAACTCTTTGACTGACAGGGGACCACCACCACCACCACCAGGGAGGGGATAGACAGATAGAGTATAGTATATCAGAGGTACTGGTGGGGACATGCAATTGACCACTTGTGAGTTTAATTCTATAAGGAAGTTGGAGCTGTAGACATCAATATTTAGTAGAATTTTCAGCTAAAATACGGTTGTTGTACATTGATCAATATATATAACCCAATGCAGCTTACTCTTTAGCCATCAGAAGCCTGCATTATTAGTGCATTTCTATTTACTATCGATGTCTACAGCTCCAACTTCCTTATAGCCTGAAACTCGCAACTGGCCAATTACCGGGGCCATTGGTGAACGAAAAGCCTGGCCAAATAATTCATTGAGGTAGTGATGAAATAGCGGACACTGAATACTATACATAAGTAACACCCCTTTATTAACCCTTTCACGCATTTATGACGCAGAGGTTGCCAGATTAGTAATAAGAAATAGTTCTCTCACTCTTATAATTACCTCTCCAAAATTAGTTTTCTGCCCACAGCTAACTCAAAGACAACTGCAGAGGTTGAAGTAACTAAACTAAAGGTTTCTAAATACCCCTGATGGTAACAAAGGCTTTAAAGTATCCCCAATAGGCTCAAAATCGCGCCATATGTCGGAGAGGGTTAACATTAATCATCCATTACAAACCCCAATGTACTTTAATTCACTAATGAAAGCATATGGTCCTCCCGGGATTCGAATTCTGGACACCACACCCCGAACATAAGCATCTAAACCATTACACCACCAACACCAACTACGATCATGTTCGGTTAACTATATATTATAATTTTAACCCATTCAATACCGATGACATTTTGTTCAGTACATTCCGGCATCTATTAAGGGGAGATTTCCACTTGACCCCTTTCTCCCTCATGTCTAGCCCCATTGCTTTTGAGATTTTAAGACGTTTGCCCCATTAGTTTGGTGATTTTTAAGAATTTCCGCCCCATTCTGTCAATTTTAAGACCTTTCGTGCCATTTAGGTGTCGATTTTATCCTGGCGAGCGATAGCGAACCTGTAATTTAAGAGTAATCGGCCTTCGGCCGTGACATTTTTCTACCGAAAAATTTACAAATTTATCCTGAATTTTTTATCCCCTTGACCCCCTGTCAAGGGGATAACAAATTTAAGATTGCTGGAGGAGTAGGAAACAAACTAGAAACCTCCCCTTAAGCGATTGTATTCAGCTTAGGAAGAACATCTACAATTGAAAGACTGCAGACTATCTCAATTAATTCTTTTAGCTACCACATACTCTTCCTAAGTTTCATAACATCTTCTAATAGTAGCTGAATGTATATATATATATATATATATATATATATATATATATATATATATATACCGGTAATCATTCATTGTCTCTACAGTTTAATACATTTTCTTTCTTTTGTTCCCCGCTCTCTATATAATAACACTAGACTGGGCCTTGAGACTAGCTATGGCAGAGAAGAAGTGTGAGGCTACCGGAAGTGTTCCCAGGGATCGTGAAGCCCCTGGAAAGTTGTGTCTACAAGTGCAACGGCCTGCAAGCTGAAAAGGCAGCCACTCAAGACCCACAACAACTTCAGCACCTTGGCTGATGAGAGTGATGGCGAGGAAGTGGCGATCATCGAGGCAGTGAGAGGGGAGGGGGGGGTCTGCTTCTGTTGCTGCAACAACTCCTGCTACACGCCGACAACGGAAAAAAGCTAAGTTCATTGTCGGTGATTCAATGGTTAGGTACCTTGACGGGGCTACTAACACTCATGTTGTTGTTGTTGTTGTTTTTCCCCAAGCTGCCTGGCCGAACAGCCCCAAGGCCCCGAGCAAGGCCAAGGCCACAACCGAGCGCCCCCACAAAACCCTCCCCGCCGACCACAATAAAGCCTGGGTGACCGAAGCCACTCCACGGCGGGGAGCTGAGGAGGGTGCGGAAATGCCCGGGAAACCAAAGCCCCACCCAGGGCCCTGTGACTAACACTCATGTTAGTAAAGTTGTCTGCCTACCTGGAGCCGAGTCGGGAGGGTGGCAGAGAAAATGGATGGTGTCCTAGAAGTGGGTGGGGAGGACCCCATTATCTTCATCAACGCGGGGTCCAATGACATATGGAGATGCAGGACTGAGGAGTTGCTGACCAAGTACCAGGAAATGCTGGAGAGGATCAAGGAGAAGGGTGGATTTCCTGTGGTACACAGTATCCTGCCAAGAAGAGGGGTACGGAAGGAATGGTCCTCCAGGGCTATTGGTGTAAATAGCCGGCTGGAGAAGTATTGCAAGGCAAAGTCAATACCATTCCTAGATAACTGGACCCACTTCTATGGTAAGGATGAACTGTATGCCCAGGATTGAGTACATCTTTCTCGACTAGGAGTTTCGACCTTAGCCAGCTCACTGGACAAGATTGTTGCGGGGTTTCGTTAAAAATAAACCTGGGTGTGTAAGTAAAATACTGTCTCCATATGGAGCAGGTACTTTATGTGACAAACCAGTGAGTAAAATAGAAATAATCAGTCAAGATAGTGCGGATATAGTGATGTGTAATAGTAGTATGGATAACACTACACATGTAACTGATAGTAAAGATGAGAATACTGATAGAATAGAATTTCCGTCTAGAGCTAGTAGTTCAACAGGAAATAATAAGTTAGCTAAACACAATAGAAAATTAGTTGCAAATAAAAGTAATAGGTTGAGGGTATATTATACAAATTGTAGGAGTTTATGTAACACAATGAACGAACTTAGAGCACTCGTTAGCACAGAAAATATAGACATAATAGCGCTAACTGAAACGTGGATTAATACAGAATCTAGGTATTTTTTAGCAGAATTTGATATTCCAGGATATAGTTTGTTTAAATATGACCGAACAAGTAGGAGGGGCGGGGGTATAGCAGTGTTTGTCAGAAGTACATTAAAAAGCTGTATTAAATCAGGTATTAGACTAAATAATGATAATTAAAGTGTTTGGGTAGAGGTTAACGAAGGTAGTGAGACCATAGTTATTGGAGTTATATATAGACCGCCTAATATGAGTAGAAATGGCGGAACATCGTTATGGGAGGAAATTAAAATAGCATCAAGGTTTAGCAATGTGTGCATTATGGGGAATTTTAATTTTCCGAACATTGATTGGCAGCACCAAATAGGCGACTCCGATTCAGTAGAGTTTATTGAGGTAGTACAAGATAGTTTTTTATTTCAATTCATAGATACGCCGACTAGAGGTATTAATATTCTTGATTTAGTTTTCAGTAACAATGAACATATGATAAATAATGTAGAGATTGGTGACCACCTAGGAAATAGCGATCATAAATCAATTTATTTTAATATACAATGGACAGGGAATGCTAAAGAGAATACGACACTTATCCCAGATTTCAGAAAAACCGATTATGGTGGGCTAAGAAGAGACTTAAGGGTGGACCCTATTGTTAAGCAATTAAGTCAGGATATGCCAGAGTTAAACTTGCCACCTACATATAACCAGTTTATTGCTTCACTCCACAATGCTCAAAATAAATATATCCCTAAAAGAAGATTTAGATCGACGCAGAACCAACCAAAATGGATGACTAATAAGCTAATAGATCTTATAGGAAAAAAGAAAGGAATATATAGAAAAATAAAGAAAGGCGAAAATTATCTACATATATACTATCAGAGTCTATCACGACAGGTCAAAAAGGAAATCAGGAAAGCAAAAAGAAATTATGAAATAAGGATAGCCAGTGACTCAAAAAATAACCCTAAAGCTTTTTACCAACTATATAAATCTAAAGTTAGAGATGTAATAGGCCCCCTAAAAACTTCAATAGGAGAAATAACAGAAAATTATTTAGAAATGTGCAGTACATTAAATAGTCAGTTTCTTTCCGTTTTCACTAATGAAAATTTGGCACAGATTCCAGAAGTCAATATGGTACATAGTGATAGTATAGAAAATATGTTAAGTACAGTTAGTATAAGTAGAAATGATGTGCTTAAGTAAATTGACAGACTGAAACCTCAAAAATCGCCTGGTCCTGACGAGGTATATGCTAGAGTATTAAAAGAATGCAGAGATGAGTTAAGTAGTCCATTAGCATTTTTATTTAACAAGTCATTAGAAACAGGTTTAGTTCCAGAAGCTTGGAAGCTTGCAAATGTAGTTCCGATCTTCAAAAAAGGTGATAAATCGATAGCATCCAATTACCGTCCCATTAGTCTCACATCAATATTGATATTGACATAATAATTGATATTGGTTCAGGGGTAATTTATCGAGAGGACTTCCCTAGTGGTTAAGGCCCCATTAATTGCTCTTTCCATTCACATATGCATAGCCTACGTGAGTTGCAGTTGGGATGTGTGTACATGCTTAGATTGATATGCAGGATTCGAAGTTGCATACTAAATCGTAGGCAGTGTCCACCATTCTTTAACTGTCTTCGTGGTGCGATGCATAAGGTGTTGATTTTCGGTGTGAGCATCCTGGATTCGAATCCACGGACTGCCACATGTGTTTGTAAATTTCATTAATCGATTTTAGGAGTATAGTTGGTTGTTGGAAGGAACATAATAATTGATATTGGTTCAGGGGTAATTTATCGAGAGGACTTCCCTAGTGGTTAAGGCCCCATTAATTGCTCTTTCCATTCACATATGCATAGCCTACGTGAGTTGCAGTTGGGATGTGTGTACATGCTTAGATTGATATGCAGGATTCGAAGTTGCATACTAAATCGTAGGCAGTGTCCACCATTCTTTAACTGTCTTCGTGGTGCGATGCATAAGGTGTTGATTTTCGGTGTGAGCATCCTGGATTCGAATCCACGGACTGCCACATGTGTTTGTAAATTTCATTAATCGATTTTAGGAGTATAGTTGGTTGTTGGAAGGAACATAATAATCAATCATAGGAAAGTTGCTAGAGTCTATTACTGCTAGGAAAATTAGAAGCCACTTAGACAAATTTAACTTAATAAATTCTTCTCAGCATGGATTCACTCAGGGACGTTCTTGCCTTACTAATTTCCTTAGCTTTTTCTCAGAGGTATATGAAGCAGTAGATAGTGACAAGTCATATGATATTATATATTTAGATTTCAGTAAAGCTTTCGACAGAGTCCCTCATGAGAGATTGATGAGAAAGGTTGAGGCACATGGAATAGGTGGTCGTTGTTTGGATGGATTTGGTCATGGCTAATTGGTAGGAAGCAGAGAGTCAGCATAAATGGTACCAAGTCAGAGTGGGGAGCAGTCAAAAGTGGTGTCCCCCAGGGATCGGTATTAGGTCCCCTGTTGTTTCTTATATACATAAATTACCTAGATTTAGGTATAACTAGTAGGATAAGTAAATTCGCAGACGATACTAAAAAGGGGAGATCAATTGATTCAGATAGCGATATAGAGTGCCTCCAAAGGGATCTAGATACTTACATGCATGGTCAGTAAATTGGCAGATGAAGTTTAACATTGACAAATGCAAGGTATTAAAGATAGGGAAGATGCAAACAAATGTTAAATATAAACTAGCTAATTTAGAATTAGAAAATTCAGACTGCGAGAAAGATCTAGGTGTGTTTGTTAGCAATGATTTGAAGCCTAGAAAACAGTGTATAAGCGTTCGTAATAAGGTAAACAGGATTCTCGGGTTCATCTCTAGGAGTGTGAGTAACAGAACTGCTGATGTTATCTTAAAACTTTACTTGTCATTAGTGAGACCCCATATGGATTATGCTGTTCAATTTTGGTGTCCTTATTACAGAATGGACATAGATTCATTGGAGAGAGTACAGCGTAGAATGACAAAAATTATCCATAATATTAGAAATCTTCCGTATGAAGAAAGGTTGAAGAAATTAGGTTTACATTCGTTAGAGAGATGCAGAGTTAGAGGGGATATGATAGAGGTGTTCAAGTGGGTTAGTGGGATTAACAAAGGGGACATGACAAATGTACTAAAGCTCAGTGATAGCGAAAGAACTCGTACCAATGGTTTCAAATTAGATAAATTTCGTTTCAGAAAAGATATAGGCAAATATTGGTTTGGTAACAGAGTTGTAGATGGGTGGAATGGACTACCAAGTGCTATAGTGGGATTAAAAACGATAGGGAGCTTTAAGATAAAATTGGATAAGCATTATGGACGAGAAGGGTTGGGTGTGAAGGGGGATCAGCCGGGTTGGGCCAATCAGCGCTCTGCAGACCCCGTAATCCTGCGTTAATCTCTAACCGCTTTGGTAAGATGATCCTCAGGGTATTAGAGTGTTGAGCCTATAATTGGGGTTGTGTGGGACAGGGATCTGCCTTGCTTAGGCCAATCGGCTTTCTGTAGACTCCCATTTTCTTATGTTCTTATATAATATTATGCGCTGCCAGACTACAGCTATATCACCCCTAATCCTTTCCACCAAGTCATACCGACGCTATATACCCAAACCTTAACCCGTTCTGTACCGGCGACCTCTTTTTAGTATTATTCTAGCTATATTTAGACGATTTTTCGCAGTTTAAGAAGGATCTGTGGTAGTAAAAATGGGTAAGTGAGATACTTTGAAGCCTGTTAATTGCTAGAGGCGCTTATTAAACTGAATACAATCGTCTTAATGCAGCTGAAATCAAATAGAAAATACGCCGCCGGTACAGAAGGGGTTAAGAGGGAATGGGCGTACGTAATAGCTCATTAATTTATTTTTAAATTTTTGTCCTACCTCCATCAAGCTTAAAAAAAAAACACCCCAAAGCTTAACTCAAGATAAAATTGTACACTTTTCGATAGAAATATGTCGCGGCCGAAGGCCAGTTCCTCTTAAATAACAGGCTTGCTTTCGCTCACCAGGAAAAAAATCGACACCTATATGGCACGAAAAGTCATATTATTGGCATAGAAGTGAGGCAAAATGTCATAGAATTCGTCAAACTGATGGGGCGAATATCTTAAAATCTGAAAACTAATGGGGCGAAACAAGAGGGAGAATTTTGTTTCCTTCAAGTGGAAATCTCATCTCCTCCATCATCCCTTCCAGCAAGCCACCCAGCCCTACAGACGCTATACAGTAGGCTATACCCAAACTTTAAGAGCGTATTTATTCCATCATTTATTGTTCTTTTCATTATATGTTTAGTTTCCTTCCTAGACCTTCATCAACCTTGCCCCCCCCCCTCCACCCCAGACCCTCCTTCAAGATAAAATTGTACATTTTTCGATAGAAAAATATCCTGGAATATTATTATGCTGATCGACTCTTCCTTCCCATCACAGTCACCGTTTTTTTTTCTCTTTCTCTCCCTCTCTCTTTGGCTTGTATACATTCGGCCCCATTCAGCCTACTGTTTTAGGACGTTTATCCTCATCCAGGTGTTGATTTCTTCCTGGCGAGCAATAGCGAGCTAGCATTGTATGGAGAAATCCGGCTTCGCCGGAATTTTTTTTCTATCGAAAAATATACAAATTTAGCTTGCTGTCAAAAAAATAATATTTATATGCTGGCTCGCTACTGCTCGCCTGGAAAATATTGACACCTGGATGGGGGTAAACGTCTTAAAACAATCTTCCCTGTAGCCTCTCCCCGCCACCAACCTTCATCCTTCCTGGAATATTATTATGTAGATCCGACCTTCCTTCCCATCACAGTTATCTATAGGGAGAATTGCCTTCCCATCAGAGTTATCTATAGGGAGAATTCCGCACCTTTAGCCTTGTTAGGTACTTGTTGTGTAGCTCATATATATATATAGGCAGGCATGGTGATCATGCAGAGTTGTTTATCCCTTCTGTACCGCCTATGTCTTTTCAGTGTTATTCTATCTATATATAGATGATTGTGTGCAGTTTGAGAAGGATCTATGGCAGTAAAAAGGGTTAAGTGGGATACTTCTAAGCCTGTTCATTGGCAGAGACCCTTAATAAACTGAATAATATCGAGTAGTAGCCAGAATTTAAATTATGTCACCCGTATTAGGTCCTCTGTTGTTTATTATATACATAAATGACCTTGCTTTAGGTATAACTAGTAGGATAAGTAAATTTGCAGACGATACCAAAATGGGGAGAAAAATGTATTCAGATAGAGATATAGAGTGTCTGCAAAGGGATCTAGATACCTTACACGAATGGTCAGTAAATTGGCAGATGAAGTTTAACATTGACAAATGCAAGGTATTAAAGATAGGGAAGTTGCATACAAATTTTAAATATAAACTAGCTAATATGGAATTAGAAAACTCAGATTGTGAGAAAGATCTAGGTGTGTTTGTTAGCAATGATTTGAAGCCTAGAAAACAGTGTATAAGCGTTCGTAACAAGGCAAACAGGATTCTCGGGTTCATAATTATCTAGGAGTGTGAGTAACAGAACTGCTGATGTTATCTTAAAACTTTACTTGTCATTAGTGAGACCCCATATGGATTATGCTGTTCAATTTTGGTGCCCTTATTACAGAATGGACATAGATTCATTGGAGAGAGTACAACGTAGAATGACAAAAATTATCCATAATATTAGAAATTTTCCGTATGAAGAAAGGTTGAAGAAATTAGGCTTACATTCGTTAGAGACGCAGAGTTAGAGGGGATATGATAGAGGTATTCAAGGGGGTTAGTGGGATTAATAAAGGGGACATGACAAATGCACTAAAGCTCAGTGATAGCGAAAGAACTCGTACAAATGGTTTCAAATTAGATCAATTTCGTTTCAGAAAAGATATAGGCAAATATTGGTTTGGTAACAGAGTTGTAGATGGGTGGAATAGGCTACCAAGTGATATAGTGGGATCAAGAACGATAGGGAGCTTTAAGATAGAATTAGATAGGCATATGGACGAGATGGGTTGGGTGTGAGGGGGATCTACCAGGTGTGGGCCAATCGGCGTTCAGCAGACCCCCGTAATCCTGTGTTAATCCCTGACCATTTTGGTGGGGGCAGTACTCAAGGTACTGAGTTGGACCTATAATTGGGCCTTGTAATTGGGGTTGGGTGTGACAGGGATCTTCCTTGTGTGGGCCGATCGGCTTTTTGCAGACTCCCATTGTCTTATGTTCTTATGTAAACCAATGACATCTTTGGAATAGAAAATATCTTGGGTTTGTTAAACATTACCCCTCATGCTTAGCCCCATTAGTTTTCAGATTTAAAGACGTTCGGCCCATTAGTTTTGCTATTTGCTGTGTCAATATTAAGACTTTTCGTGTCATTTAGGTGTCATTTTTTCCTGGCGAGCGACAAATAAATTGGGCGAAAGGTCTTAAAATCGCCAAACTAACGATCTGAACGTCAACAAATCTGACAACTAATGGGGCTAAACATGAGGAAGAAGGGGGACCAGAAAAACGACCCATCTCCCCTTAATACAACCCCTAATAATATACATATATAAGTTTCCAATATGGCGTCATAGGGAAGAGTTGGGTGATTTCTGATTGTTTATGGTTCTTAGATATTACCTGCACAACTATGGTCTATGTTTCCCAATCTGACGGTAAAATGCCATATCTTCATCGTAATTATTTAGTTACTACGAAGATTGTGTAGCGAAATATTTTGATAATTAATAAAACTTGGCAAGAAGATAATGCTGAGCCGTAGTGTTTTCGAAATATTCCATTAGGTATCGAAACATCAGCTGCTAAAGGAATCAATTTGCCGTCAGCTGAAATAAAACCAAGATTAGGGCATTACCACTGTCAGACAGAGAGAGAGAGAGAGATGTATACATATTTTCACAGCTTCATGTGTGAGGGTCATCTGTCAGCTCTGAGACAGCTGACAACTGTTGTAATTTTTTTGTCAGCCAGGGCGTCAGGTGGACAAGGACTTTACCATCGTTAAGGGGAGATTTTTTCTGGATCCCTTTCTCCCTCATGCTTAGCCCCATTGTTTTCGATATTTTATGACATTCGCCTCATTAGTTTGGCGATTTTATGGACTTTTGCCCCATTTCTGTCATTTAACACTTTACCGATCTTTGGACGTGACTTTAACCCTTCCTGCCCGGTTGTCATTTTAAAATGACACCACGAAATAAGGGCAGGTGCCCGGGTTTCCTTTCAGGAGATAGTAAGCTTGAAAGCCTATTCAGCTTGGTCTGAACGCCGTGCGTCCGACGCATGTAAACAAAGCCGATCGTTGCATCACCGCACCTCCGAAAACAAGAAGGAGAAGACTCGTTTGTTATTGTATGTCTGTATGTCGTTGTTTCAGTAGTGAAAAGATCGTCGTATTGCTAACATCGCCTGAAAATGCTCTCCACTGAAATCGTCATCACAACTGAACCAGTTGACTTAGAGAGCTCTACTCAACGCCAGTCTACAGATTGGAAACCGCACTACATTTATAGATGCGTGGGAAATTTCTAGCAGTTAAAATTAACATAAATACGGTAGCGTAGGCCTAGACGTTTTTCGGCCAGATCGCCCGGGTAGCCCACCCTGTCCTTTGGAGATACAGCCCGGGCCAGGAGGGTTAACGTCAAGGGTGAAAAGGCACAAACGATATTATTTTGGACTCTAATATTGCGTCCAGTTACGAAAACAATACACAAATCTTTATTATGGCGTCAATGGCATAATAATTACATCTGATAGAAGTATTTAGCATCCCTACTCCCGCACTGCCACTTTCATCCTGATAACATATTTTTACACAGGTCTCAGAGTCTACCGCGCAGTGTTGCCAATTTAGCTACTTTCCCGCTAGATCTAGATGTATTTACTTCGATCTAGAGGCAAGTTTCGACATCTAGTAGCACGAACTCTACCGATATTCTGGAGATTGAGCCATTTTAAAGTGATAGTCAAATGATTGTGGCATTATTCTATCGATTATCGGCATTTCTTTACTATCTAGCGGACTTGATTTGGTAAGTTGGTAAACCTAAGCCGCATTTTCCTTTACTATCACTATCTCCGATAGACTGGAAATGGTGTCGTATTTCACACCCAAATGCCATAAAAGGGTGTCTAATATCAAGCCAACTCAACCCTGCTCCTACACAGGGTTGAAACTCAACCCGATTCAGACTTTCGGAGCTTGATAACAGTTTTAAGACTTTGTGTATATATCCATATACAAATAATCGATTTGGATGTGATAATTATAAATGTACCTACCTATATCCTCAGAATATCCGAAAGAAGCGTCATAATCGTATGAAAGGGTGATAACCTATATTAGACTTTGTATACATAATTATACTCAAAATTAAGCCATTATATTATATGCATACCCATCACAATGTTGTACAAATTAAAGAAGATCAAAATAATCCCAAAATAAAGACTCAAATAATAATCTTGACATGTAAAATTATTTTGTTTAGAAATGTCGGAACATAGCCGCAGCCGTGGTGCCGCTACATTCGTGTTTACAATCAGTAATCATGATTATATTTTTTATGTATTTTACTTGATTTTATTGGATTAGGTTACTTATTATTGGTTAGTTTAGTCAATAAAATAAAGCCAAGTTAAATACATTGACATAGAATATTGATTAGGCACGAATGTAGATCGGGCATAGCGGCTGCTTTACCATAAGGGTAAATATATGCCAAGCACGCCGGTATTCGTCTGCTATAGCTGGACTGAGTTTAGGGATAGCCCTTGTACCGGCTGCATGGTAGTGTTCGTCACCTACAATATTCCGCCACTCATACTCAGAATTATTGAAATGTTAACCTAAGCAATTATTTATTACTCTAATGTTACAAAGAGAAATGTTTTGTATAATTCCATCTCATGATGTCACAAACAATCTTAAATTGTATATATTCTAAGTTATTGCCGATATGTCTATATGTCGATCATTGCAGTTCCTGAAATACCTCATAATATTTATTATATTACGATGTTTCATCTGTATTATATTCTTTGTTTTACTTTGTAGTGGTCATTTTGTAATATATATTTACATTCATGTTCAACAATAGGTAGCAAATGTTATATATATTATATAGGCCTATACATTTTGAAGGCAGGCTCGTAAAATTTGTACATTTTGTGCCACTCCAATATAATGAGAGTGGGTTATCAGACTTTGGGGTAACAGAAAACTCAGCTCTACAGTACCGCGTGAATCAAACATTAACTGTCTTCGTGGTGCGATGTATAAGGTGTTGATTTTCGGTGTGAGCATCCTGGGTTCGAGTCCACGGACTGCCACATGTGTTTGTAAATTTCATTAATCGATTTTAGGAGTATGGTTGGTTGTTGGAAGGAACATAATAATTGATATTGGTTCAGGAGTAATTTATCGAGAGGACTTCCCTAAGTGGTTAAGGCCCCATTAATTGCTCTTTCCATTCACATATGCATAGCCTACGTGAGTTGCAGTTGGGATGTGTGTACATGCTTAGATTGATATGCAGGATTCGAAGTTGCATAATTAATCGTAGGCAGTGTCCACCAACCTTTAACTGTCTTCGTGGTGCGATGTATAAGGTGTTGATTTTCGGTGTGAGCATCCTGGGTTCGAGTCCACGGACTGCCACATGTGTTTGTAAATTTCATTAATCGATTTTAGGAGTATGGTTGGTTGTTGGAAGGAACATAATAAAAGACAATCAGGCTTCTTCTTCTTCTTTTGAACCCGCCCGCAGACCGTGCAGATCCACAGGGCTGACCTTTAAATCGGTACTGGCTCAGAAACGTTAGTAGGAGGGAAAGTTTAGAGTAGAAAGATAGTTTAAGAGATTTTTTTTTTTTTTTTTATAAACCCCCCTCCTCACTTCCTCCCCCCTCCCCCTCACCGCCCCCCCCTACCCATTTCTCTTCCTCCACATTTTCTCCAGCATCCTCTTCACCATCTCCATGTCTTGTGTTTCCATCTCCTGTGTTAACCCCAATAGCGCCCCTACCCCTCTATCGTCTCTCTGCTTTATCTCCTCCCACCCCCTCTCCCCAACTCTATTCCTCATGTATCCCTCCAACTCGTCTCTCTCCTCATTATATCTTGGACATTCCGTTACTATGTGCTCTACGTCCTCCACTATTGGGTCTCCTCCCATTTCACATTGATTGCAGTGCGGTCCCATTCCATTCCATCTTGTTCTCTCATTCGTCTCTAGCGATCCTGTCCTTGCTTTAAAAAGTAGTTTCGATCCCCATCCTCCATCATAGAATAGCTCTCTAGCTGGTTTTTCCTTCTCTCTGTAATACGACAGCGTGGCTTTATTTTCTACCCCCTCCCTCCACTTTCTTCTCCCCTCCTCCTTTATCCCTTTCTCTATCTCTCTGACACATCCCCTCCCATTTTCCAGTATGACC
The DNA here is from genome assembly GCA_037953745.1 of Lithodes maja. Taxonomy (NCBI): domain Eukaryota; kingdom Metazoa; phylum Arthropoda; class Malacostraca; order Decapoda; family Lithodidae; genus Lithodes; species Lithodes maja. The sequence continues at coordinate 1,208 of JBAKBP010007048.1, read as the reverse complement.
CACTCCTCTCTCCCATTTCGTTTTCTAAATTCCCCTCCCACACGGTCCTGTTTTATATTTATCCTCTCCATCCTTCTTTTGCACTCTCTGTTCCATTTACTGTCCTCGCTCGCCCATCCGTATACCTTCCCCGGCCACCTATCTTCCTCCATCCCCTCTAGCCTCACTTTGTACTTCCCTTTCGCTTTCCCTATCCTTTCCTCAAACGTACTCCACCCCATCTCCCCTCGGATTGCTTCTTGTGCTACGTATATATTTGCCCCCAATCCTGTCCTCCCGATTTTATTTTGTACCGTTTCTAATTTCTTCGTTTCTGCCTCTGTTGTTTCTACCACCTCTTAGCCGTACATTATTGCAGGTAGTCCTAATCCTTTCCACAGCCCTCGCACTATTTCGTAGCTATTCGCTCTTAACCTTGTCACGCTCCATAGTCTCCCATTCCATTGTTGCATTTGTCCAATCTTTTCACTTTTCGCCTTCTCAAACCCTTTCTCCGTAATTGTTACCCCCAGATATTTATACTCCCTTGTCTTCTTCATTCTGTTTCCTTCCAGTGTCCATTCCTCGTCCTCTTGAAGCTCTCCATTCATTTTCATCACTTGGCTCTTTTCTTTACTAAATCTTACTTCTAGTTCCTCCCCGAATTTTGTTGCTTCCTCTAGTAGTCTCTGCAACCCTCCTCCAGTTTCTGCCATCAGAACTACGTCGTCAGCAAACAGGAGTACCCCCAGTCTTTCCTTGTTTATCTGGATCCCCTCCCCCACTCTTTTTATCCTCTGTGTCATTTCTTCCATATATAACGCAAATAATAACGACGATAATACGCACCCCTGCCTTACCCCCCTCTTGCTTTCTACCCATCCCGTTTCTATACTTCCTAGCACGTACTTCGCCTTTGTTCCTTGGTACATCGATGTTATGATGTTTATATACTTTTCTGGTATTCCACTCCTTGCCATTATTTTCCACAGCAGTTTCCTGTTTACTCTATCATAGGCTTTCTCTATATCCAGGAATGCACAGTAACCCGTTTTCTTCCCTCTTTTCATTTTCCCTATCACTTCGCTTAGTATATAGATATTATCTGTCCCCCGCCTGTCTCTTCTGAACCCATTTTGCTCATCACTTATTATTCCGTTTCCCTCTATGGCTCTATTCATCCTTTCCTTCAATATCCCGCAGAAGAGTTTCCCTATTGTGTTTGTCAC